>WHVC01000056.1:0-213453 GCA_015178925.1 Russula emetica
GAGTTTCAGGTGGGTCGCTTCCAGCCAGACCTGTTCCCCTTGCTTGTATTGGGACGGTATTGCCCCCCCGTTTTGCCCTAGTCCATTGATCGCTTCGGTTGCCCGTTCCCTGTTTTGGATAAGCTGTTCTACCCTTTGCTGTGCCACCTCGTTGTTGGATTTTGGGGTCTCTGACGGGGTTATGCTCGTTTCGTACCCCAACAAGATCTGGTTGGGTGATAGGCCGGTCGTCGCGTTCCTCCGATTGTTGTGGACTGCCGATGCTAGGGATAGCCATTGTGTCCAGTCCTCGGGTTGTGCTGACGTTACGATTCGGAGGTACTGTTCCACCCACTGGTTCTTGCGCTCCAATATTCCATCGGTCTGAGGGTGGAACGCCGTCGAGATGTTTTGCTGGATCCCTAGTTTCTCCGTTAGTGCTCGGGCGAAGTGGGATGTAAACCTTGGATCTCTGTCGGTGATGGTCTTCGTAGGGAGCCCGAACCACCTGTAGACGTTGTCCATGTAAAGTTGGGCTATCCTGGCCCCTGTGATCGTCGTAGCGCATGGTAGAAAGACGGCTGCCCTAGAGCATCCGTGGTCGACTATGGTGAGTATCGCGTCTTTCCCTTTTCGTGGTGGGAGTCCCGTAATTAAATCCATGGCTATTTGCTGGAACGGTAGCACGTTTTCGTCCGTCGATATTCTGAACATGGGGGTCCTCTTCCTATGCGTGAGGATCTTGTTTTGCTGGCACGTGGCGCATCCTTTGACGTAGTCCGTGATCCATTGGTTCATTCCGTCCCATTGAATAGCTTTCCTTGCTTTTCGGATTGTTTCGTCCCTTCCTGGGTGCCCTGCTGACGGGTGGTCGTGTACGAGGGTCATGAGGTTCCTTTTCGTTTCTTCTGGGGGTGGCTCGTTTGTAGAGGCGGCAGCGATGGCATACTTCTCGGGGGGTATGATGGTTACTTGTTGGTTATCGCTTTTCCCTTGGTCCGCGTTCGGTGGTCGTGATAGTACGTCGGCGGGGATGTTCTGCTTTCCTGGTACGTGTTGTATTTCGTAGTCGTACTCTTGTAGGTCTGCGTGCCATCATGCGGTTCGTCGGTTGAGGTTCTTTGGCGATTTCCAATATTGTAGGTTGGCGTGGTCGGTTAGGATGGTGAACGGTTCTTTGGTCCATCCCAGGTACTGTCGCCAGTGTGCCAGCGCTTTCATTACTGCCAACAGCTCTCGTTCGTAGATGTTGTAGTTTCGTTCGGTCGGGGTAAACGTCGCCGAGTAGTATGCAATAGGGTGCAGCTTTGGTTTTGAACTCTTGGTTTTTGGGGGGTGAGTAGTTCCTCTCTCCTGCGAGAGTACGGCGCCCACGCCGTATGCCGATGCATCGGTTTGTAGGTAGAATCGTTTTTCGAAGTCGGGTTGTGTCAACACGGGGTTTGCGCACATTCGCTCTTTTAGCATTTGGAACGCTCTTTCTTGGCTTTCCGTCCATTCCCAAATGGTGAGTTTCTTTGTTAGGTCTAGTAGTGGTCGGGCAATCTTTGAATATCCTTCGATGAAGTATCGATAGTAGCCCGTGAATCCCAGGAATGATCGGATCTCGGTGGGGTTTGTGGGTCTGGGCCAGTTCGTGACGTCCTTCACCTTTTTGGGGTCCATTTTGAGGGCGCCATTTCCGACGATGAGGCCTAGGTAGTCAATTTCGGTTTCCTCAAAGGCACATTTTTCCGGTTTTAGGTAGAGGTCGTTCTCTTCTAGCCTGTCCAGGACGATGTGGGTGTACCTTTGGTGCCTCTTTCGGTGCATGGCTTCGGTTTCCAGCCCTTGTCGTTTCGTGTGGATCGCGATGTCGTCCATGTACACCGATAGCCAGCCCTGTGCCACTTCCCTTCGGAATATATTGTTCATCATCATCTGGAACGTTGCTGGTGAGTTCGTAAGTCCAAAGAACATTACCGTGGGCTCGAAGAGGCCTTCGTGCGTCAGGAACGCCGCCTTCCATTCGTCGCCCTCTTTGATGCGGATGTTGTTATATCCCCATCGTATGTCGAACTTTGTAAACAGTGAACAGCCGCTAAGTCGGTCGATGGTTTGCGGGATGAGTGGGGAGACGTTTCGATTCTTCTTGGTCCATTTGTTGATCGGTCGGTAGTCTTGCACGGGTCGCAATTTATTGTCCTTCTTTTTCACGAAGAAGAAATTTGCCGCGTAGGGGCTCCAGGATTCCCGTATCGTTCCTCTTTTGAGGTGCTCGGCCACGAATTTGTGGGCTTCCGCTATTTCTTCTTGCGTCAGCGGGAGTAGCCTGCCGGGCAGCGTTGCTGGTGCTCCCGGGGTTAGTTCTATTGCGTGGTCCCACACCGTGTGCTGGGGGAGCCGTTGTGACTCGCTCTCACTGAAGACTTTGCCGTGCCGTCTGTATTCGTCTGGGATGCCTTGACCTTCTTTCTTTCCCAAGCCTGGGTCGATGGTCACCGTTCCGATGAAGTGGTGCTCTCGGACGTGGTCTCTCTTGTGCTGGCCTCGTGGTGCGAACACTGCCTTTTTGGCGTCGTTGGATCGGAAGATGATGGGGAGTTGGGTGTGGTCGATCCACCCTCGTTTCCAGTCTATCTTGGGTTGTACCGCTGTGAACCATGGGTAGCCGAGTATTGTTTTGTTGTCTCCTAGGTCGGCGAGGAAGAATCTAAGCCGGTTAGTGGTAGTTCCCATGCGGACGTCTAGGTCGGTGAAGAAGCGGATTTCTCCCATTTTGTTTTCCGAGCCGTCGACATTAAATAGCTTCCTTTCCTTTGGCAGTCGTTTGATCGGTAGCTTTAGCCATCGTGCGTACGTGAGGTTCATGAAGTTTTCGGTTGCACCTGAGTCGATTAGTGCAATTGTTTCCGCTCGTTTCGCGATCGAGTGAATATAAACTCGAACCGTCATTGACTTTCTTAGGGAGATGTACACCTGGTCGTCGCTCGCTTTTCTAAGCGAGGCTGTTTTGATGAGGTCTCTCGTGTGTTTGTCTGCTGCCTCGGTTTCGGTCTTGTTCGTAGGTTCCGTTGGCTCTCGGGTGACGTGCCCATTCTTCAGCTCTTTTCGAGGGTCGTCTGTTTTCCGTTCGTTGTGCATCGGGGTGGTTCGTGTCTTTCTTCTGAGCGCGTCGATGATCCTTTTGACGGGGTTGCGTTTTTCTGCCTCTTTTTGCTCATTGTTCGCTGCTGGGGTAGGGGATTTTTTTCTGAGGAGGCCCCTGATGATTTGCGCCGTGAGTGCGTTGTAACGGGCTCGCAGTCCGGTCACCGTAAGTACGCGTTCTGTCAGCATCTATTCCCTGAAGAGGGGCATAACGGAGGGCGTTGCACCTGCTGGGACATCTGACAAGGATAGGCGACACCGGCCCCTGGGATGAGGCTAGCACGTATGCCTCATGGACCGGGGTAAGTTCAGGGAACCGGCCCAAAAGAGTTTGAATTCTGGATAGTGTTCTGATACGTACGAATGGGGCTAGATGATATTGATCTGAAGGATCAATAGAAGCGTCACCGTGGGAGTGATCTAGAGGATCATTCTAGGTTCATGTTCTGATGGGATCACAACATGTCAGGCGGCCTTCTGATTGATGCGCTGATGAACAGTTATCTGATGCCCCTGGTTTGTGATATGTGCCTGCGTTCTCTGATGTGTTTCGGATACACGCGTACGGGTAGACTCTTACTATAGCCACTTACAGACTCCTACCTTAGTCTAGACCCAAGTACTATATAAGTAGCACTCCTTGCGCCTAGTAGAGGCCAAGTTGAGTCTCCTGTCCGACTACCCAGTCTAGCAGCGATACAAAGATACTTGTTCCCATCCATCTATTGAGGGAGGAGTATTGCCGTCGCTGCAGTCTCCGGAACTCCCTGTACCGAGTCTACCATTCCAGGAGAGAAGCACCTCCACAGACCGGAAACCCTGACTCACCGACACACTGGAAATTGCCCAGAAGTACCGGCGGTGACATTAGACTCAACTTTATTAAAACATAGACGGTTTGACGAACCGTGACAACAAGAAAATGATGCTCCCACAAGCAATCAAAGACGTGGTCGAGAGACGAATCGAAGCATTCCTGGCAAAGAAGGCAAGACCGACCAAGAGCAACGAACGGCGGCCAAGCAGAACGACCAACAAGAACGACCACAGAAGGGTCGAAGCAAAAGAACGAAGGAGAGAATCACCCCGCCCCAAAGGAAGAACGGTCACCATCGCATCAAAGAACCGATACGCACCACTAACCACGCAAGGCGAAACCGACGAAGAGGACGACGAAGAACCTCCGAAGAAGGAAGGAAGACGCAACGAGGAAAACAACGTCGAAGAACAGGGGACGACCCCACGGAGGCGAAACAAGACGCCCACCAGAGAAATCCCTCTCCCCCAAACATACGAAGGAGAGACGAGCAAAGCCGAGAGCTTCATCAAAGCGGTCGACGAATATGCCACGCATAACGGCAGAGAAATGGGGCTCGACTCCCCTATCAAAAAGGCGAAACTAACCCTTAACCTCATGAGAGGGCAGAAAGTGCGAGACTGGGTCAAAGGGTCAGCAAAAGCGATCGACACGCTACACCCGGTAACAGACGACGTCCCCGCGATTTGGACCACGTTCAAAGAAGAGTTTGCGAAGCAATTCAGGGACATGGACGACAAAAGAGAAAAGGGCCCGCAAAAGCGACTAGTAAGGGCCGAAGACGTGAAAGCGATGGAACACCGCACACTCACAACGCGAATCATCAGGGGTCTCCTCGGAAAGAAACCCCCTACCCCAGCAACGAACGAAGGACAAAGAGAAACAGAAAAGCGCGACCCCATCAGAAGCATCGTCGACGCGCTCAAAAGGAAGACGCGAGCCTCCCCAACACACGACAGACAAAAGGAGGACGAACCGCGAAAGGAACCAACGGAGGGACACGACGCCCAGAAACCGACGAAACCCGCAGACAAAAACGAGACCAAGGAAGCAGACGAGCACGCAAAAAACCTTGTCAGGACGGCCTCGCTCAGGAAAGCAAGCAACGACCAAGTATACATTTCCCTGAGGAAATCGATGACGGTCCGAGTCTACATCCACTCGATTGCGAAACGAGCGGAGACAGTCGCGCTAATTGACTCAGGCGCAACCGAAAACTTCATGAACCTCACGTACGCGCGATGGCTGAAGTTACCAATCAAACGACTACCGAAAGAAAGGAAGCTGTTCAATGTCGACGGCTCAGAAAACAAGATGGGAGAAATCCGCTTCTTCGCCGACCTAGACGTCCGCACGGGAACCACCACCAACCGACTTAGGTTCTTCCTCACCGACCTGGGAGACAACAAGACAATACTTGGCTACCCGTGGTTCGCAGCAGTACAACCCAAGATAGATTGGAAGCGAGGATGGATCGATCACACCCAACTCCCCGTTATCTTCCGATCCAACGACGCCAAAAAGGCAGTATTCGCACCGCGAAGCCAACACAAGAGAGACCACGTCCGAGAACATCACTTCATCGGAACGGTAACCATCGACCCGGGCCTAGGAAAGAAGGAAAGCCAAGGCATCCCAAACGAATACAAGCGACACGGCAAAGTATTCAGTGAAAGCGAGTCGCAGCGGCTCCCCCAGCACACGGTGTGGGACCACGCGATAGAGCTAACACCGGGAGCACCAGCAACGCTGCCCGGCAGACTACTCCCACTGACACAGGAGGAAATAGCAGAAGCCCACAAGTTTGTGGCCGAGCACCTAAAAAGGGGAACGATACGAGAATCCTGGAGCCCCTATGCGGCGAATTTCTTCTTCGTAAAGAAGAAAGATAACAAGCTGCGACCAGTGCAAGACTACCGGCCGGTCAACAAATGGACCAAGAAGAATCGGAATGTCTCCCCACTCATCCCGCAAACCATCGACCGACTGAGCGGCTGCTCACTGTTCACAAAGTTCGACGTACGGTGGGGATATAACAACATCCGCATCAAGGAGGGTGACGAATGGAAGGCGGCGTTCCTAACGCACGAAGGCCTCTTCGAGCCCACTGTAATGTTCTTTGGACTCACAAACTCGCCAGCGACATTCCAGATGATGATGAACAATATATTCCGAAGGGAAGTAGCACAGGGTTGGCTGTCAGTATACATGGACGATATCGCGATCCACACGAAACGACAAGGGCTAGAAACCGAAACCATGCACCGAAAGAGACACCATGTAACCAGCTCCTGGGACGAGGCTAGCTTGTACGCCTCGTGGACCGGGGTAAGTTCCTGAACCGGGCTAGTACTGTATGGATTGATCGGATCACCTGTCATTGATGCGTGTAGTGCCTCGTTTTGATGTGGATGGACAGCAGGCCAGCATCGTGTTGTTTCAGATTGCTGTGCCCCTCGTGTTTGGTTTCTAATACTTTGTACGCGTTTGTAGCTTTCTTGGTGTACTTAAGGGCGACCAACTTGGCCAGGTAGCGGCAAGTTGAGTCTCCTGTCTAAATAACAGAAGTCTCTTCCTTCTATTCAAAGCGGGGTCTTATCGACGGATTGATAAGGCGGGAACCCGTTACTCCTCAGTCTCCTAAGTCGCTGCAGAAGACTTAGCTTATGACCCAACGTCCCAACAAGGACACGGTGACTCTGCCAAAGTACGCCTTCTGCCAAGAGGTGTTTCCCGACTTAGTACACGAGGGAGGACGCTGCACGTGCTTCGATACCCCGAAGCCCAAGGAGGAGACAACTACCACAAGTACTACTGAGCTCTAATCGTCTCGTCCGTACCGGCGGTGACACACCAGAAGTACACCCACATCGTCTTGGACAGACTAGAGGAGAACGACCTCTACCTAAAACCGGAAAAATGTGCCTTTGAGAAAACCGAAATTGACTACCTAGGCCTCATCGTTGGGAACGGTGCCCTCAAAATGGACCCCAAAAAGGTGAAGGACGTCATGAACTGGCCCAGACCCACAAACCCCACCGAGATTCGATCGTTCCTAGGGTTCACGGGCTACTATCGATATTTCATCGAAGGGTACTCAAAAATCGCCCGGCCGCTACTAGACCTAACAAAGAAGCTCACCATTTGGGAATGGACGGAAAGCCAGGAAAAAGCGTTTCAAACGCTAAAGGAGCGGATGTGCGCAAACCCCGTACTAACACAGCCAGACTTCGAGAAGCGATTCTACTTACAAACTGATGCGTCGGCATACGGCGTGGGCGCCGTACTCTCGCAGGAGAGAGGAACTACTCACCCCCTAAAAACCAAAAGTTCAAAACCAAAGCTGCACCCTATCGCATACTATTCGGCAACGTTCACCCCGACCGAACGAAACTACGACATCTACGAACGAGAGCTGTTGGCGGTAATGAAAGCACTGGCACACTGGCGACAATACCTGGGATGGACTAAAGAACCGTTCACCATCCTAACCGACCATGCCAACCTACAGTATTGGAAATCGCCAAAGAACCTCAACCGACGAACCGCACGATGGCACGCAGACCTACAAGAGTACGACTACGAAATACAGCACGTACCAGGGAAGCAGAACATCCCCGCCGACGCACTATCACGACCACCAAACGCGGACCAAGGGAAAAGCGATAACCAACAGGTGACAATCATACCCCCCGAGAAATACGCCATCGCTGCCACATCTACGAGCGAGCCACCCCCGGAAGAAACAAAAAGGAACCTCATGACCCTCGTACACGACCACCCGTCAGCAGGGCACCCAGGAAGGGACGAAACGATCCGAAAAGCAAGGCAAGCTATCCAATGTAGGGTTGCCGAAGTCCGGTTCAGTCCGGTTCTTCAGGTATTTTGCTGAACCTTGAACTGAACTTCAGGTTCGGTTCAGGGAATTTCCTGAACCTTGAACTGGACCATCGGTTCAGGTTCGGGACGGTCCAGTTCAGGTTCAGCAAGGTTCGGACCGAAGTTACTCAAGTATTTTCAGGATGAACTCTTGCTCATCGCAGCTCAGCCTACCACGCGTCGTGTGTGTACCTTCTCACTCTCCCAGCACTGCAACGTGTATACTGACGATTCTGCAGATCATATCATGATATCATCCATCAACTCTTTGCCCGAGTCTCGGAGATCCTTAGCGAACGGGAATGGGGCGCGAGAGGTGAAGACGACACGGCCGGGCGATGAGGCGGCACCAGAACAAGACGGCGATGGGGCTGATGTGCAGCTGCACTCACACGAGAGGAGGAAGAAGGAGCTGGAGACGATGGCAATAACATTCCGGGCACTAGACAGGGGACTTAAGTACATACAGGACTCTTTGTATGTACACATCAGGAGGTATAGTATGATCAGAGTGAAGCATGCCGAGGACGAAAGGACAAAGGATGAAAAGGAAAGTGAAACAGGTACAAAGGTAAAGCTACTAAGTGAGGGCGCGAGTGCATAGGGCAAGTCGCATTTGATGTGTGAGGACGATGAGCGCGAGCAGGAATCAAAAGGGAATGAAAAAAAGATGAGTGTTGATCGGAGCCGAATGATGTGGGCATGCACCCCAAGTGCGTCGACACTGCGCCTCGAGTGCACCTCATCCATGACGACCGTGTCCTTCCATGTCATATGCTCGAAATTGGGCGTGTATTTGTGTGCGTGCGAGAAACTTGCTATGCGCGATGCTGTTAGTAGGCTCATTAGGCTCAGAGCTAAGGTTGTGGGCGCTGAGGCCGGCGGGCTTGGTGTGAGAGGGGAGATGTGGGGCTTAGTAAGTTCAGTGGCTTTTGAAGGTTTGTGGGCAGTATCAATTTTGATTTTGTAAGGTGTGCAGTGCGGCTGCGCGTGCACCGTCCAAGCGCCCTGTGCAGAACAGAGCAACGGAACAGCCCACACCGGAGCGCCCAGCCACAACTGTACAGTTTCACACGCTTGTCTATCATCACTTCACACACTCCCTTTTTATTATCGCTTCACGCTCATCACCTCTCCCTCGACCTCTGGTGCAAGACAACAGCGAGTGGATATGATGCTTTCCTGCAATCAAAAGCCCTTCCTCACCCTTTTCGCTCCGGTTTCGCCCTCCCCTTTCGGCCTTTGGACGACGAAGATCGACGCTAGCCGAAACCACACGCCGGGAGTGCATCGCTCGAATTTATTCCTTAGCCCTGTATCCTAGCTATTGACCACTTATTTGACATTTTGACATATTTCATACAGTTGTCCGGACATCACTTTCGCCGGACACGGACCTCTAGTACTGTAGCACTCATGATGTATTTAAGCAGCCTCCTTGCTAGTCAAGGAGAGAGCGACCACGCGGGTCCTTGAATCTTAGCTCTCATTTCTATCTCTTCTTCTCTGTGTGCTCGCCGTCTCAGGACGGCATACGCTTTCCCCTCCCCTTCTGCCTGTCTTTTGCATCCTTGCCGCCCACCCGATGAAGCCTCACGCCTCACACTGATCCGAACCGCCGAGCCAACACACGGATCTGATCGCTGCATCGCTGCTGACTCTTCTCTAGGTCTCTCAAAAAAGTCTTCCTTTCATCTTTCTATTATGAGCATGAAGGCCAGTGAGACTGTGATCATTGCCAGCACCAAATTGGATGAGAGTCATGAGAAGTTAAAAGTTCGGTTTGAACCGGGTTCAAGGCGGTTCTGCCTTTCTCGAACGCAGAACCGGACTTGTGGTCCGGTTCGGCACAGCCATCGAACCTTGGACCGAACTTCGGTCAGGTTCGGAAAAGTTCAGGTTCGAACTTTGGTTCTGAACCGAACTGCGGCAACCCTAATCCAATGGGATGGAATGAACCAATGGATCACGGACTACGTCAAAGGATGCGCCACGTGCCAACAGAACAAAATCCTCACACATAGGAAGAAGACCCCCATGTTCAGGATATCCACGGATGAAAACGCGCTACCATTCCAGCAGATAGCCATGGACCTGATTACGGGACTCCCACCACGAAAAGGGAAAGACGCGATACTCACCATAGTCGACCACGGATGCTCAAGGGCGGCCGTCTTTCTACCATGCGCTACGACAATTACAGGGGCCGGGATAGCCCAACTCTACATGGACAACGTCTACAGATGGTTCGGACTCCCCACGAAGACCATCACCGACAGAGATCCAAGGTTCACATCCCACTTTGCCCGAGCACTGACAGAGACACTAGGGGTCCAGCAGAACATTTCAACGGCGTTCCACCCTCAAACCGACGGAATATCAGAGCGCAAGAACCAGTGGGTGGAACAGTACCTTCGAATCGTAACGTCAGCACAACCCGAAGACTGGACGCAATGGCTATCCTTAGCATCGGCAGTCCACAACAACCGGAAGAATGCGACGACCGGCCTATCACCCAACCAGATCTTGTTGGGGTATGAAACGAGCATAACCCCGTCGGAGACCCCAAAGTCCAACAACGAGGCGGCGCAACAAAGAATCGAACAGCTCATCCAAAATAGGGAACGGGCAACCGAAGCGATCAACGGACTAGGGCAAAACGGGGAGACGATACCATCCCAATACAAGCAAGGGGAGCAGGTCTGGCTAGAAGCGACCCACCTGAAGCTCCGCCATCAGAAAACGAAGCTAGCCCCAAAACGCTACGGCCCCTTTAAAATCATTAGGGAAGTATCGCCGGTGGCGTATCAGCTCGGACTTCCGGCATCATGGGGAATACACGATGTGTTCCATGCATCCCTTCTATCACCCTATCACGAGACGGCGGCCCACGGCCCAAACTTCTCCCGTCCCCCACCAGAACTAATTGAGGGAGAAGAGGAGTATGAGGTGGAAAAGATCGTCAACCACCGTCACTATGGAAGAGGGAAGACGCTTCAGTATTTGGTCAAATGGAAGGGCTACCCGGAGTACGACAACACGTGGGAACCGGCAGAGCAAATCAACGCCCCCGATCTCCTCAGGATGTACCACCAACGTAATCCGTTGGAAGGAAAGTATAAGAGGGTGACGGCCAAAGCAAAGACGGCCATCCTCTCCCTCCTACGTCGCCCCACCAACGATCGCCCGCCACCACCCAACATGCCTTACACCACCCGCGATGCCGAAGCCTCCAACCTGCCCTTCCTCGGGTGAGCCATGACCATCGACCCACGCCCCGCTATCACCCCCGCCAGCTCCAAGGATAAAACGTTCAAATGCCCGCACGACGGATGCCCCTTTGCGTCAAAAAGGGGTCATAACCTGAAGACGCATATCATGACGCACGATAAGACCGTCGCGCAGCGTTTCACCTGTCCCACTTGCGCCCGGAAGTTCACCCGTCACCACGACCTCCGTCGCCATCATCAAGACCAGCATAAGAAGCCCCTGCCCCCGCTACCCCCTCCAGAAAGATATGCAGCCTACAATACCATCACCCAAACCGCGGATCCCGTCCCGTCCTCGTCCCGCAACCAACTCGCCCCGGCTAACGAGAAAGAAGAAACCCCCGCGCCAGCGAACTCCGAGCGCGAGTATTTCACCCCCGAGCTCTGCTACCCCAGCGACGACGACCTACTCAACGAGGTGAATGAGGGCATTCACCCTAACGCGGAGAGTGGTGTAACGGGCTCGCAGTCCGGTCACCGTAAGTACGCGTTCTGTCAGCATCTATTCCCTGAAGAGGGGCATAACGGAGGGCGTTGCACCTGCTGGGACATCTGACAAGGATAGGCGACACCGGCCCCTGGGATGAGGCTAGCACGTATGCCTCATGGACCGGGGTAAGTTCAGGGAACCGGCCCAAAAGAGTTTGAATTCTGGATAGTGTTCTGATACGTACGAATGGGGCTAGATGATATTGATCTGAAGGATCAATAGAAGCGTCACTGTGGGAGTGATCTAGAGGATCATTCTAGGTTCATGTTCTGATGGGATCACAACATGTCAGGCGGCCTTCTGATTGATGCGCTGATGAACAGTTATCTGATGCCCCTGGTTTGTGATATGTGCCTGCGTTCTCTGATGTGTTTCGGATACACGCGTACGGGTAGACTCTTACTATAGCCACTTACAGACTCCTACCTTAGTCTAGACCCAAGTACTATATAAGTAGCACTCCTTGCGCCTAGTAGAGGCCAAGTTGAGTCTCCTGTCCGACTACCCAGTCTAGCAGCGATACAAAGATACTTGTTCCCATCTATCTATTGAGGGAGGAGTATTGCCGTCGCTGCAGTCTCCGGAACTCCCTGTACCGAGTCTACCATTCCAGGAGAGAAGCACCTCCACAGACCGGAAACCCTGACTCACCGACACACTGGAAATTGCCCAGAAGTACCGGCGGTGACATGCGTGGTGTTTCATCGCCTCTATGTCTTCTACCTTCGCTAGTCGCTTTTGCGGGGTTCTTCGCCCTTCGTCACTTGTATCTTTGAACTGCTTTGTGAGTTCTTCTTTGAACGTGGTCCAAATCGCGGGGACGTCGTCCGTTATTGGGTGCAGTGTGTCAATTGCTTCTGCTGCCTCTTTGACCCAGTTTCGCACCTTCCGCCCTCTCATAAGGTTGAGGGCTAGCTTTGCTTTCTTGATGGGGGAGTCGAGCCCCGTTTTCTCGCCGTTATGCGTGACGTATTCGTTGATCGCTTTGACGAAGCCTTCGGTTTCGCTCGTCTCTCCTTCGTACGTTCGGGGGAGAGGGATTTCTTTGGTAGGCGTCTCGTTTCGCCTTCGAGGGGTTGTTTTCCGTTCTTCGGTGTCGGTCCCCTCATCGGGTCCTTCCCCTTCCTTCGGGGGTTTTTCGTTGTTTCCTTCGTCGGTTTCGCCTTGCGTGGCTAGTGGTGCGTATCGGTTCTTCGATACGATGGTGGGCGTCTTTTCTTTGGGGCGGGGTGGTCCTCTCTTTCGTTCCTTTGGTTCGACCTTTCTGTGGTTGTTCTCGTTGGTTTTTTTGCCTGGCCGTCGTTCGTTGCTCTTGGTTGCTCTCGTTTCTTTTGCCAGGAACGCTTCAATTCGTCTCTCGACCACGTCTTTGATTGCTTGTGGGAGCGTCATCTTCTCGTTATCACGGTTTGTCAAACCGTCTAGGTTTTAACAAAGTTGAGTCTAATGTCACCGCCGGTACTTTGTGAGGTTTGTCTGTTTAGACTAGATAGCTGCTTTGCGTCGAGAAGCGAAGGCCTTGGCGCCTTCGTGTACCCTTGTATCAGGGAGTTACAGAGTTCACCACAATGGCGACACTCCTCCCTTAGTAGATTGATAGCTTCGATGCAGGGAGTTGCGGAGATTGCAGTGGCGGCAATGCTCCTCCCTTCGTAGATGGATGGGAACAAGTATCTTGTATCACTGTTAGACTGGGTAGTCGGACAGGAGACTCAACTTGGCCTCTACTAGGTGCAAGGAGTGCTACTTATATAGTACTTTGGGTCTAGACTAAGGTAGGAGTCTGTAAGTAACTATAGTAGGAGTCTAACCATACACATGTATCTGAAACACATCACAGAACTTAGGCACATATCACAAACCAGGGGCATTAGATAACTGTTCATCAGCGCATCAATAAGAAGGCCGCCGACATGTCGTGATCCCATCAGAACATGAACCTAGAATGATCCTCTAGATCATTCCCACGGTGACACATCAGGAAAAGTGTCAGTACTTTTTCTTGTCTTTTAGTACTTTTTTCATGACTTTTTTGTCTTTTTTGTCTTTTTTAAAAGACAAAAGACAAAAAAGACAAGAAAAAGTACTGAAAGACAAGAAAAAGTACTGAAAGACAAGAAAAAGTACTGACACTTTTCCTGATGCACTTCTATTGATCCTTCAGATCAATATCATCTAGCCCCATTCGTACGCATCAGAACATAGTCCAGAAACTTCAAACTCTTTTGGGCCGGTTCCCTGAACTTACCCCGGTCCATGAGGCATACGTGTTAGCCTCATCCCAGGAGCCGGTGTCGCCTAACCTTGTCAGATGTCCCAGCAGGTACAACGCCCTCCGTCATGGCCCTCCTCGGGGAATAGGTGCTGACAGAACGCGTACCTTTGGTGGTTGGGCTGCGAGCCCGTTACAAGACGTCTGGTCAAACGCGAACCTAGAGGCCTACTTAGTGTTGACTGCACACTGGATCTCAAGTGATGAGTCAAGTGGACGCCTCGCACTTAATGCTGTGTAAGGTAGGAGCACGGGCTGCGCTTGCGCAGACCACTCCAGTGACCCTCTCATATGTCTGAGTCGCCCGGAAAGTTCCTTTATGCCCAACCCTTCTTGACGCATCGACCTCCTCCCGGATCGCGGGACTCGGAGTAAGTCGGCCGAGTATTCCTTATTTTTCCTCGTGTTTGTTCTGTCTTCCCCCTTCGTTCCACGCGCGCTTACAGTTTAGGCGCCTTCGATACGTATTACAGAGGGCTCGTGCCTCGTTGCTATCTAACTGACAGCCTCGTGGCTGCCTGTCGTTGGCATCTTTTTCCAAAGCATTACTCTGATCGCCCCTTCTCTCGCTCGCCCACGCTTTATAGTGATCCCTTTTCTCATTTACATTATGCTTCCTCCCCCGTTCCGCCCACGTTCCCGACTTTGGACGACCGGGTACAAGTTTCGGACAGGCTCCATGCCTTCGCGTCGGGGTGGCCACCAGCCACGCGTTGTCCTCGAACTTCTCTTGATTCTCGTTTTTCTCACTTACTTACCGATCGTTTTACCGTAGAGTGCAACGGGCTGACGTGTTGGGAGTCCTTCCATGTATTTAAAGAGTCCAGCATAGGTCACAATGGCCATCATACATCTGGTCCCCTTTCTCTTTCTCCTTCTCTCTAAGCGCGAGACGTCCCAGGACGCGAGTTTTATCTCTTTTTCTATCTTTTTTTTCCTTATCCGAGTCCGAGACGCCGACGATCGGGTCATCGAGGCCTAGTACGTTCCACCCTACTGATCCCACGCTGACAGCCGTCCCTAGGCCTCCGTCCTCTTCTCTTCTTACTGCCCCTTTCCCCATCTCCTTCGACATCTCCTCCCTACTCGAACTCACAGGCGCGGCCTTAGGCTGTGCTACAGCTGCACTTATTGGCTTTCATCGCCTCAAGAAGAAACACACAGGCGTCAATATAGCGAAGAATATCCTACACCTACTTGATCGAGCTAATGTTACACTCAAGGTATGTATTTCATATGATATCTATTCGCACATTTGCCTTACTCTTTGTAGATCGGCCACTTTACGCTCGACAACGCCGAGAACAACGCTGTAGCCATGGAAGAGCTAGAGTCTCTGCTCACCAAACGTGAGGCGTTCGCCACAGCTGACTTCGATCACCTTAAACATCGCGTCCGGTGTTACGCACACATCATTAACATCTGTTCGTCTCACGTTATTTCATCGATGACGTCTGTTTCAAAGGGGTATCTCTCTGAGCTCAAAGTTGCCGTCGATTCAAACCACATAGATTGCAATAACTCCGAGGATGAATTGGATGGTGGTGACATTGATATTGGTGATCACCATATTGACGAGTTGAAGCTGGGTGATTGCTACAATGACCATTCTGACCTTAAGGAATGGGTTGCAGGTATCAAGCGCGATCCCCTCAGGCGTGCTCGCAGAATTATTCGTCTTTTACGCTCTTCGAACCAATGCAGGGAAGGCTTTCGTAAGTTCATCCAAGACGGAAACGAACGACAATGGTTCTCTGAAAAAACTCAGAGTGGCAAATGTCGTATCGTCCAAGTTCCCGAGCTTCAACTTCTGAGGGATGTGAAGACGAGGTGGGATTCGGTTTTTATGATGCTGCGACGTCTAAGAGTTCTCCGGCCGGTAAGTTCATCTCAGCGACTGGACGGTGTTACAGTGGAGACTAATCAAATATCTAATGTAGGCTCTCGATTGGTATCTCAACACTGAATTGGTTGACTTCTCCGATTGGAAGCTGTTGGAAATTGATTGGTACATCCTTGAAGGGTTAGAAACTGTCTTGAGTGTGAGTCGTCTATTTAACCCATGGACAGTCACTCATGTGACAACAGGTTCCGCACACGTGTCAACAAAGCATGTTGTCCGAATCCACACCGGTTTTGTCGCGTGCGATATCCAGTTTTGAGATGTTTATGACAGAATGGGAAAAACTCGGGGAACAGCACGAGATGCTCCGGCCCTGGACGGAAATCGGCCTGCAGTGGGCAAAGAAATACTACATTCGAATGGACAATACAGACGCTTATGTCGTCACAATGTGTCAGTCTTTGAATCAAGATTTGTCGCTCTAACCTCTAACTTCATTGAACAGTCCTCAACCCTGCTATGCGCCTCTCGTGGATCCAAGCTGAATGGGAAGGTCACTATATCCGGCGTGCCAAAGATATCATTCTGGCGCTCGTAAGACTACACAATTCAACTCCTCAGTCATCTTTCTCATGACTTGCAGATGCGTCAGTACCGTAGCCAGAAGTCGTCAACGTCTGAAGCTACAACGACAGATTCCCCTGTCCAACCCGATCCAGTGGTTTCTGTGGCTCCAACGCGATTCAAAGTCCAAGATTCTGTATACAAAAAAAAGTCCACACGTAATGTGTCCAGTGTGGATGTTGAATTCCAAAAATATGTTTCGGGTCCAATCTCGTCTGAGGAGACCAACATCCTGCGGTTCTGGGAGGTGAGGTGATTCCTATAATTGAATGGCGTTTTGGTACTACAACTAACTCCCTCAACAGGCTAATAGGTTGGAACTCCCAACACTGTTCTCAATCGCGATGGATTATCTCCCGATCCAGGCAACGTCCGTCCCTTGCGAGCGTGTGTTCTCGTCAGCAAAGGACACGGACACCGCGAAGCGAAACCGAATCAGCCCAATTCTCATGGAGGCCCTTCAAATGCTGAAATATTCACTCAAGAAAGAACGCCTCAACTTCATGAACGGATGGTCAATATCGGAAGCTGCCATGAGTATGTCGGTGCCAACTGGCGAGCTTAGCTCTCTCTTTGTGGATGATCCTGTTGTTTCGTTTGACAATTTGTTGAATGACCTTATTAACTACGATGATTGCGAGTCTTAACCCCAGCTTTTTTACGTCACTGCAATGAGAATATATTTTCCTTGGCCACGTTACTGTCTGTACTGACAGAGATGATCGCACAGCAGTTGCGTGCGATATTGTTGGTGTTTATTTGACATCGGAGTTCGCAATTTAGTGAACCGACACATCCCCCAAGTTGACTTTACCCATCATTTCTCTCTCTTAACGTTGATGACGACTACGCGCCTTTGAAATCCACGACATACCTCGGAGAAGCGATTCTCTCCCTCGAAGTCAGATATTGTGCGTGTTGGTGGCTGGTACAGAGTATGTAACCTACTCGGTACTGGGGGATCTGGTGAGCTCGACTCTGACTCGAGTTTGACACACTTTCCTGAGTTCGTTAGGGAGTGTCTATCTAGGAAAAGACATTGCGACGGGGGGTGATGTTGCTGTGAAGATAGGGCACCCATGCGGCTTACCTTCAAGGCTCAGTCATGAACACAACGTGTATACAACTATCGCCGGTGGCAGAGGAATCCCTCGAGTACTCTGGTACGGCAAGGAAAGTATATATGAAGTTATTGTCCTCGATCATCTTGGAACTTCACTGGGCGACCTGATCGATCAGCTTGAGTTTGACCACAGGAAGACATTCTCGTACGCCACCCAAATGGTACGTTATATAAAACAAACAATCATACTAAACCTAAACACACCCTCACATGCAGCTCTTAGCAGTCCAGTCACTTCATGATCGACACTACATCCATTGTGACATTAAACCTGGGAATTTCATGATTCGTGCTGATAACCTTCCTCCTACCCTCTTTCTCATCGATTTCGGCTTGGCACGATTGTTCCGTAATCCCACAACTTATTTACATATCCCTTTCACAACGAATCATTCGATCGTTGGTACCCTTCCGTTCGCATCCATCAGTGGCCAGCAAGGCAATGTCCAGTCGCGTCGTGATAACCTAGAGTCTCTCGCCTATACCATCATTTATTCAGCACTCGGCGAGTTGCCTTGGACCAGCAATTCCGCAGGCAACGACGAGGAGGTAGTCCTCCGTAAGAAAACATCGATCACAGTGGAAGAGCTGTGCGAAGGCTTACCCGCTCCCTTCTGCAAATTCGTCACCTATGTCCGTTCTCTTGGCTTTGACAAGAAACCGAACTATCAGTTCCTTCATTCCATCCTCTTACAGTGCTCGGAAACCGTGACTGATCAGCCCATCAAAGCACCACCCCATGTCAGCGTGGACCGTGCACCTATCTTCACTAGTCGGGTGTAAGTGACCTCGCCCTCTATGAATAGCGGCACTAACTAGATTTATTTAGCCTTCGCTCTTCGACTCGCGCGATTGCTAAACCATCTCGGTACATATATCAAACACCCGCTCGGGCCACTCGTACAAGGTCCTGGAAGTAGCATGTTTTCGTAGTTTGAGACGTTGGGCTTTGAGGTACATGTAGGCGATGATGTATCACACGTCGATTTTGTTGTAGAGCTGTAGTTTGATGTATGGGAACTAAGATTTGACTACAATTTTCGCGATCTGGATTGGGAGCTGAGCCACACTCTAGCCGGAGAAACGCCGGCTATTTTGGCGGCGCGGCTAAGTGGCATGGGTGCCCACGGCGCAGCTCGGCTAACAAGCTGACTGCCTGGCTAATTGTGGCTCGGCTAACGGCTCGGCTCGGCTCTTGTAGCCGCCGAAACACTAGGCCATGACATCCGTCATTGTTTTAGGGGTGAGACCGAGCAAGAAGAGTCGGGTTGTTGCGTTGTCTCCCGCGGTGTAGCCGGCTCTGCGGGCCAGCTCTTCGAACTTTGATATGTACAGGTCTATCTCGCCTGGTTTCATGGCTAGGTTTTGCAGAGCGGTGCGGGCTCGGTCTTCTTTGGCAGAGTTGAGGTACTGGGCGCCGAACTCTGTTAGGAATTGTTCCCATAGCAAGGGAATGTTGTCAGCGACAGGGTCTAGTGCGTCGAGCATTGCTCCTATATCTCTGGTCCATCCCGTGATGTCTTCTCCTTTCATATGGGTGAGGGTGAAGGCGATCTTCTTCATGGGGGAATTGAAGCCGCTTACGTCTGCGTTGAGGCGCAGGTATCCTTTTACTTCTTCAATGAAGTCGTCGGCCTTAGTTCTGTCACCATCGAATGTCTCTGGGAGTTTGCCCATCGCTCGCACATCTTGTGCCACAGCCACCGGTTGGAGTGGGTTTGGTCCTGCTCCTCCACCGCCTCCTCCTCCTCTGCCTCCTCCTCTGCCTCCTCCTCTGCCTCCTCCTCTGCCTCCTCCTCTGCCTCCTCCTCTGCCTCCTCCTCTGCCTCCTCCTCCACCGCCTCCCGGTGGAGGGGCGCGTTGGAGGGCTTTCTGGAAGGCTTTGGTGACATTGGCTTGGGCGGCAGTCGTTGCGGTGGTAGTGGTTTGGGTGGTGGTTTGAGTAGCCATCGCGGTCGTCTTCTGGGGTTGTTTTAGGGTGGTTTGCATGGTCCGGGGTTTCTGCTTCGCTGCTACTACTTGTGCGAAGGATGTGCTTCCTTGGATTGGGCTTCGACGGATTTGCTCGTCTATTTGGTTGTCCTCTTTGTCTGAGGAGTCCCTGCTTGGTTTCTCTCTGACCGGTTCTTTTTCTTTGGCCGGTTCTTCTACTATGATGCTCGGGGTGGTTGCGTCGCTGGTTTCGATGCTGATGTCGAAGTTGTGTATACTAGGCTCGGGTCCTCTGAGCACAAAGTCTTTCCTAGTTGCTCCTGGTAGGATGCGATGCCACACTCCGTTGTGTAGGGTCACTGGTCCGGCGTCTTTGATTTGTAGGTCGCTGCTTCTGCAGAATAGTTGGATGGCTTTTCCCTTCTTGTTGGCCGGGTCGTTTGATTCGAGTCTTCTGATTCTTGAGTTAGGTCTTGTGACGAGTAGTTGTTCTTTTGTGAGATGTTCTGGGTGGTCGATGTCTACGCTGTCTTTGCTGCTGCTAGCCGTAGTTTTAACAAAGTTGAGTCTAATGTCACCACCGGTACAGACGAGACGATTAGAGCTCAGTTGTGTCTGTAGTAGTTGTCTCTTCCTTGACGGTCGGGGTGTCAAAGCAAGTGCAGCATCCTCCCTTATGCACTAAGTCGGGGAATACCTCCTGGCAGAAGGCGTACTTGGGTAGAGTGACCGCATCTTTCGTCGGGCGCTGGGTCATGAGCTAGGTCTTAGAGCGACCTTAGTGTACTGTAGAGCAATGGGTTCCCGTCCTATCTGTTCGTCGATAAGACCCTGCTTTGAATAGAAGGGGAAGAGACTTCTGTTATTTAGACAGGAGACTCAACTTGCCGCTACCTGGCCAAGTTGGTCGTCCTTAAGTATCCTAAGGAGACTACAAATGCGTACAAACTATTATCAACCAAACATGAGGGGCACAGCAATCTGAAACAACACGATTTCTGGCCATCTGTCCATCCACATCACAACGAGGCACTACACGCATCAATGACAAGTGATCTGATCAATCCATACAGTACTAGCCCGGTTCAGGAACTTACCCCGGTCCATGAGGCATACAAGCTAGCCTCGTCCCAGGAGCCGGTTACATCCGGAGCGTTCCGCACCACCCCAAGAGAACCGCTCCATCAGCTACTTAATATTTTCCCCATCGATCTTCGCCTCCACATGCTGACTGATAACTCGGCCACGCACCTCTACAGGTTATAGAAATCGAGTCAAGTCCTCATCCGGCTCGGCAAAGACTGGCGACCGACGCCCGGCCACCAGATACCCACCCCCACCCACTCCAAGGCCAGAACAACCCTACGAGCCCTAGCGAGCCGCATCGACCCCGATGGCCCACGCATCGAGGCCTTCCCAGACACACCACCAGGTGCCCCCCACTGGGAAGGCAGGGTCACGGTACTCCCCCTACCCACATGCGAAGTACGCGAAGCCCAAATCACACACCTCACAAACCTCCGGGTCACTGGAACCACCCCACTCATCTTCATCAACGCTGCCCACACAAATAAGGGCAGGCATGATGACAAGTCACTCGGCGCAGCCGCAGCTGTCCTATACTACACGGGTAAGGAATGGGGCCATGCCAAGCACGTCTTCGGGGACCAGGTTACCAGATCCGACGCAGAGGTTGGCACAATGCGACCTGCCCTTGCCCTGCTAAGTGATTTCCTCACATCCTTCCAGTACTCAGGCCCAGTACAAATCATTACAGGCTCAGCCGAAGCTGCTGGACTCTTCCTCAACTTCAGACACCACACGACACAACACTTCTCCATTGAGTATGCACGCGACCTGGATAACTTGCTGACCACCCACCCAGGGCTCACGCTAACAATCCAACACGCTAAACACAACCCAGCTCTCGTTGGCTTCAAACGCACAAGACAGCTCATACTAGAAGCCATCAAGTGCCCTAGGGACAACAGCAAGGACCTAAAGTCCATCAAGTTCCAGCGCGCAGAGTCAAAAGCGGCAGCGCTCCAGACATGGGAGCAGCGGTTCTATAACACCCCCCACTCCTCTCAGGCATATGACAGCGCGCTGACCAGGCCACCAGATGGGCGCCCGCATATAATACTCCGGATAGCCTCAACAGGCATCCAGATCAAAGATACAAAGTACGTACACCACGTCCCACGAGAAATACAATCTACTCTCTTCCGTCTAATTACAGGACACGCCTTCACCGGCGCATACCGCCTCAAGTTCAAACATCCAAACCTCCCCCCGGCAACGGAGGAGGAGGTTGCTTGTGCGTGTGGCGCGGTGCCTGAGGACACGGAACATGTTCTGCTCCACTGCCCGCTGACCCACCACCATCGACTTCGCCACTTATCCACCAACGGGCCCCTTGACTCGCTAAGGAAGGTCTTTGACCAACCTATGCGCTGCTTAGGCCTACTACGATTCCTAGAAGACACGCAAGTTTGTGTCAAACTGCAAACCACCTGGGAACCGGGATGAGGGGAGAAAAAGTAGAAAGTATATTGGAGAGGACCTCCAGAGCAGGACTCGAGCTCACACAGCCGGCTCGTCCACTGACACAAACACACACGCCCCACCACACATGCTAGCCATTGCAAACCCCCAGCACACACTCAGCCACGCACCGTCCGCGCGTGCTTACCTTACATACTTAGACTGTAATACCGTCAGGTGACCGCTTCTGTGTCTATAGGTACACATGCGGGATATAAACTCGGATTCAAAAAAAAAAAAAAAAAAAAAAGGCCCGGGTGACCAGCAGCGCGGCAGAATTGTTGACAATTGTTGACATCTGAGAACTGAGGCCAGGATGTGATGATGCTCTCGCCTTCAGACAATCACCCTGCCAGACGCATGATCATAGTGATCATGGAAGCTCAGGCATGCCGATGTCCATTCTACTTTACCCAATTCCCGGAAAGTATTCACGTGATTCGTAATACTCTCTCTGTCTGGGGGTGGCATACTATTCCAGCAACACGAAAAGTGAAGTATGATGATTATCTACAGGAATTGTCCATCAACACCTTGGTGCCGAAACTATTCGCTGGACCCGACCCCACGAAAAAGTTGGTCATCATCTAAAGCTCAACCTGTAATATACAGGTAGCATGTATATTGCACAAAGCCAAACCTGGCAAGGATCGCGTGAGCAACGCCCAGGCAATTGCGGACTGTGAAAACTCACATTATACAAGTAAGATGATACGTTATCCGCACGCACATCCGTCCGAGCGACGAAGCTCACTCCGACAATCAAGGCAAGGACACCCATGAAGGCCGCTGTGATATCGTCCAACTGCCAGGTCCGAGAAACGACCCATGACCATGCGATCAGAAGGAGAGCAGTGACGGGGCGGGACAACGCAGGGTAAGCAATGGGGAGTGTAACGCGTTCAGCTGCGGCGTCACCCGACGCATCCTTGTAGTCTTGCGTGTGAATTGTTGTCAAAATGATCCCTGCGCTCAGCGCAATAGCAGCATATGCTATACTATCGATATCACTCTCTCTTCGGCCTGTTAGTGCGCCGGAGAGACAGGCAGGAGAAGAAAGTTAGGTTCACAAGTGATCCCCACCAATCAGAGACGGGAACATACAGATAACGAGAGTTGTACCAGCCTCCGCGGTGCCATATCCGATTGCGTTCAACGCGTTTCGGACCAACCAATGGGCACGCGCTCCACCGCCATCATTGTAAACAAGCATGTACAACGATCCACATAAACTGGCGAGCATCGTCCTCGGGCCATAAGCAGCGGACAACACAAGACATATTGGGATCATCATCCAGCGTAGAGTACGCGCAGTGCGGAGAGAAATGCGACCTGCGGGAAGAGGTCGATCCGGGTGATTGAGAAGGTCTTCTGCCAGCGAGCGTGGGAGCGTCTGATTCGCGAGCCCAAGCTGCAATGCGTGGACCCATAACCAGAGCAGTGCGTGGGGCAGACGGGAGAGACTACACGACGGAGCGGCCGCCACGGCGAAAAGAGTCTGGCCGTGTAAAAACAGGGCAACGCATCTGGTTAACAATAGACAGGAAGCAAGAGGGAAAACAGCCATCACTTACGACAGGGGGGATGACGGTTTTTATGTCTGATTTGGTGAAAAGCAAAAGAGTGCGGAGGTGATATGAAGGCGGGGTTGCAAACATGATTGCGGCTGAGAGTGGAGTGGAAGCACTGAGAGTGGGTGGAGGACCAGGAAGCTTATAAGCTAAAAAAACCCCTCAGAAGTGATGACTAGGGCCAGCCGCGGTTTCATGGGCGAGGGCTTGCAATGTTGTGGCCCGAGAACTGCATCGCACTCATTGGCGAGGAATCCGCGGCTAATAGAGTAAAGCGGCGCGACATTCATCAGGAAAACCCAAAGTGTCTTAACATGTCTTAATGTCCCATTAAGAGTGTTATAAGCTGAGTTAAGAAAAAAATCATTAAGATAGACCTTTCTTGGATTCAGAAAGGTCATTTGCTGAAATTGATCTTAAATTAATCTTAATTACAAGTAAGGCTGCAGTAAGTAGGTGGGTAAGCATACCAATAAGTGATGAGCCAGCAACTTAATACACATTAAGCACTAATAATGTAATTAAGGGATGATACTAATGACTTGCATTGACATTTAAGACTGAATTAAGGATGTACGACAATATTATAACATACTGTACTGTACCACCACTGTTGCCAGCCCTCTCGAGTCTCGAGATGTGAAGATACATCTATCGCCTTCCGCTGCCACGTCCATAGCCGACTTGGAGGTTGTCGAGCTCTGCCTTGAGTGCCTTGATCATGCTGTGAGCCAAATCGAGGTCCTTGCTAAGGCGATCGCGCTCCTACAGGTAAACTTTCCCTTGCGGTCTGGCCAGAACTGCCTAAGCACGTCAATTAAAGGTCCCCTTGGTACCAGCCAGTCCCATATCCATGCTCGTGCTGGGTGCTCCCAGAAGGTGGAGGCATTGCTAGGCAGGTGCCCATCACAGTGGTCAATCGGTGCCGCACACATGTTCAAGTCGCCGATAACGACCACCTTCTGCCCAGCTGCAATCAACCTCCGCAAGCGCTCCTGCAACATCAAATGATAGTTCATCTTGTAGGAAAATTGCGCATCGGATCCTTCATTCGGACAGTACAAGTTGATGAGCACAAACAGGCCAAAGTCGAGCACGAGCGCACATCCTTCGAGGTCCAGAGTGAGAAGGTCATTTGGGGTCTGTTCGTCGGCATCGGGTACGAGGTCGAGTTCGTGTGCAAGGGGGTATGACGCCAAAATGCGCTCCGACGGACTTGAAGGAATCTTCGGTTGCAGGCCTCCGGACAGACCTTCCTCGGGGCGTCGCTGACTCGCTGTACATGTGTCAGCGTAGACTGCCACGCCACTGTAGCCTCTGTTCGAGGCGGGAAATGAGAAGAATGAATGGAAAGAGTCCGGCAGCACAATGTCGCGACCGATTGCTACACGACTGCTCTTTATTTCTAAAGGGGGACAATATGAATTGGGCATGTCGAGGAGTGACTATGACGAGAAACTGCACCTTGAGGCAAAGGATGCTGAGGAGATGCCGAGATAGGTGCGCGCGCTGAGAGGGCCATGGCTGAGGGATCTGTTACAGGCACTGAGGACGGCGAGCTAGCATTGATAGTGCCATGTACTAACCGGTACGGGAGCCACGGGTGTCCACCTGTTGCGCTATGGGCGTGCGCGCAGCACCGTTAGCATCCAGGTGACGGGAAAATTTGCAAGAAGAGTAGAGCTCACTTTCACAGAGGAGCACTGACAGCTCAATGCATACGACAGCATCACCCTAAATGAATTCATAATTGATTTCATCGCGGTTACGTATGTCGAGCATAAGTACTGTACCTTGCAAGCCAGAGCCACGAATGCCGAGTAGCTGCTTTACGGGTGATGCAGGTCGACTCCTCTATGGCAGGAGTGATGGAGGTGCTTGATGGACGAGGTCTAAGCTCCCTTCAGGAGCACGGAGAAGGATTTGAAGCCAATACTAGGAGAGCTGTGAATGGCCTGATGGGTACTAGGGGGCCGCTGAGAGGCTTGGTTTGTCGACTATCGATCTCCTCAAGCTCATCGATGGAAGGGAATGTTTGAGAAAACTCTATGGCTTGGAAATGGTGCCGAGGAGGTCGTGTATGGAGTTGTACTAGGGCCGACGGTGATGGGGACGAAGGTGACGATCATTGAGCTTGAGAATTAGTCGTGGTCGAGAGGAGGCGATGAACGTGATGCTGTCAAAAGTTCAACGTTCAACTTGTGGCGACGGCTGCTCCGGTGACCGGTCCGAGCGTGACTTGTGTTTTCGCCGCGTTGGTTAACTCTCTCCGACCTTGACGCCCAGCCCATCAACAGTGGCATCGAGCCAGATGACTTATTTCGTCGCTCATCCACATCCTCCACCGAGTTTCTCAAGAACCACTTCGGATTAGATTTGTATCACCACCGGCAAATCTATCATACCCCCGAGGACGAAGAAAGCCTCTTCCTCTCAATTGGCGCCCCTTCTTCCCATTCCCAAACAAAAGGATATCTCACGACCCTCTAACCCCAGAGCCAAGCCAGTCACGATGCCGCCACCCCGACCCCCAACGCCCACCATCCTCTTCCACTTGCACGACACCTATCCGCGCACAACTTACGTCTACTCCTGCCACAAAGTCCTCTGCACCATGCAAAATTCTGGCATCGTCTAGCACTGTCGGTGTCAAGCGGAAACCAACACCACTGCCAGTCACCGCTCCTCATCCTAAACGTGGCATGACTCCGCTTTGTGTGACAAGGGCTGCTGGAGACGGCTCCTCTTGTTGTCTCGCACCTCTTCCTGCACCAAAGCTCCGAGGCGAACGTTCCAATGGGGAGGTGGACGGTCTTTTACGTACCGAGTTGGTAACCCTTGCTCGCTTGCGGATAGACAAGGAGGAGAGTGATGCCATCTCGGGCGACGAGGAAGAAGCCGTTGACATATCTCTTGGAGGTCACATTACAAAGCGGTTGGCTCATAGTCGGCTAGTAAGCCAAGAGCTGATAGACAGCACCGCCGCCACCACTGGTTCACATGTGAGTCACATCGTGTGGAAGCTTTTTTTTGTCTTGCTCAAATGTGGTCTAGTCACTATTTCACGCGCACACTGCTACAAAGGCAAAGCGCAAGTCAACCACCTCCAGCATCGCCTGTCCCACAACACGCTCCCGTACTTCATCCAGATCCTCATCGTCTATGGCATCCTCCAAGACCCGACAACGCATACTGCATTCTAGCAATGTATCCGTGTCGTCACGCAGCAAGCGCGAAGATGCCAAGTCGCTCGTGCACACACGAAAACCCTCCATCTCACAGCTACATCTCCATATAAGTGTGTCGAGAGTTCCGGCAGTGCGACGCTCTTCTCCAATCCCACTATTCCTCCCGTATAGGAGTCTCGGCAACACCAGCGCGACCTCGGCCAGCTACAGTAATAGCATTCGAATCGCCCATAAACGCGAGTGGTTCACCTGCACATCTGAGACTGCAGCTAGACTTTGGACGTCCGCCGGCCGCTTCTCGCCATAGTTATGCTGGGCTGGACTCGCCTTTCCTTCACATATCTGGCGAAAGTAGTATTGGTAGCAACTTGGCGTTACCTGCTGCTCCTTCTTCCCCAACTTCAGAGTTTGTACCCTTGCCACCCCTTGCGCGAGGCCGAAATGGGCGAAATATCTGACGGGGGCGGGAGTGACTTTGCCCGGTCGAGGTCGATATTGACGCGATGGCGATGGGGCGCCGAAGACCTATTTTTCAGCAGCAGCAGCTTTGCGCACTCACGCGATATTGGCCCAGGTACTGGTTTTGGGTGGGATAACTCCCCTATCGTCTCTCACACCATCAAGGTTATGCAAGGTACACCGCGCCTCGCTCCAAATTTTCCCCAGCGACGTCCAAGTTGGAGAAGAAGTCTCGTCCGTGCAACTTGGTGTAAGGTTGGCAGTGCGGCTGCGCTTGTGCAGACCACTCCATAATGCCTAGCAACGCGATCTGAGCCGTCCGGGGTATTTGATCTTCTCCTTCGAGTCAACACTGCGCGCCGACTGTCCCAGGCCTAGGACCGCTAACAAAAGCTTAGACGGTCGTAAGCCACAACTATACAGTTTCTCACGCTTGTCTATCATCGGTTCACACTCCCTTTTTTTATATCTTTTTTATCGCTTTGCGCTCATTGCCTCTACCCTCGACCTCCGGTGCAAGATAGCTGCAAACAAATCAAAGACCTTCCCGCCTTCACAGCCCCTCATTCGACACCCTTCTCGTTGACTTCATTCCCTCCTTTCGAACTTGGGACAGCGACGATCAACTCTAGCCGCGACAGCACGACACTAGTATACCTTTTACATTGAGTCCCTAGCCTTATTTTCATAGTTACTGATCTCTTTTTCATATTTTTGACATCCTTCATACGTCTGGCGCAGCAGCAACGCACGCGTCATTCATTTCTGGACTTTATTCTCGCCGACGCAGGCGCTCAGTAGGGACAAGCCTGTATATAAAAGCCACCCTCGCTCGTAGAGGGAGGCCATCGAATCATCGACTCTGAATCCCATTTCCCATTTCCATCTTCTCTCCTCTGTGTGCCCGCCATCTCAGGACGCTTTCTCTTTCCTTCTTTCTATCTTTGCACCCTCGCTGCCCATCTGATGAAGAGCCATGCCGAACTGAGCTGCCGAGCCAACTTACGCTTCTGATCGCCGCTCCGACGCTAACAGACTCCCTTCTCTAGGTCTCTTAACCCCTTAATCTCTGTCTGCTCGGACTCACCTGCGCATTACATCCGCGCTACATTGGGTATAGTACTGTCTGCCATCCAATACGTCGCCGGAGCTGCGTGGGCTACTTGTTTCGCTACTGGGTTCGGATCCACTGGGTGGTGTAATCTGTGGAGGCAGAGGTGCTGTGACTGCTGTCACAGGTCCTGGCGTTTGAGGTCCAGGTGGCGCTAGTGCTATAATAGATGAATACAAACACGCGATAGCTCCTTACCATTCCTTATGCATGCCAGGGAGTTACTTAATCACAAATCTGACTTATTGGCCTCTTAATGGGCATGGACTTGCTTAGTCGCTAGGATTTTCTTAGGTACAAGTTGGTGAAACACAAATTAAGATAGAAATGCAGCTTAAGACCGTTAAGAAGCCTTAATGGCATCCTTAATCTCACTAAGAGGGTTTAAGACCTATTAAGTATTTTGGGGTTTTCCTGATGTAAGCGATCGTCGCGAAGTCCGACTACGCACCATGCAGTAATACGGATGAAGCAGCGTAGATTCGGAGTCGGTACGAGGTGGCGCAAAAGGAATTCCGAGACTAAGCGATGAGCAACGCGACGGTGCCGCGCAGGGACTGCGATATAGGGAGCAGCGCAAGAAGAAGCGAGAATAATTCATTCGACGCGATCACCTTGAACTATGCACGCGAGTATCTGGATAGATTTATCCAGTAGAAAAACGAAAATGATCGCAGCAGACTCACACGATGCTGTAGCGAGAAGATAATTAAAGGCGGGCAGGCCCGGGGTTGAGGAAATTGGCCGTGCTCCATCGACAACGAGCACGCGCGGGGGCATTACGCACCAGTTCGTTTTATGTGTGGTGTAGTTTCAGTGCTGCCGCCGATCGTAGGACACCAGGACAAACAACCTCAAAGTTCGGGCATCTATTGTAAAGCCGGAGTCACTCTCATGCCACCGTGTCCCGTCTTCTCTATACAGTACGCCAGTGGGTGCGCTCCACGCTACGCATCGTATCACACTATACCGTGACCGGACGACCGCGCATCAGTGCTCTGCTTCTCAAATCTGAATGGGGTAACAAGCAGTGAGCAATTAAAATTTATGAAACCGTTTGGACAATGGACGTTTCACGCTGATTGTTGTTACGCGATGAATAGCGATGTGGTTCTAGAGCCGCATTAAGCATCAATGCTAAAGTTCCTTCAAGCGCCGCGGGGGAAAATAAACAATGGGGGAAAGGACGGAAAATGTTTCGTTCGACCTCCAACTTGCGGAATCCGAAGAGCGGCCTTGACACATCCCACTGTCACGATGGACTCAGGAAAACTTTCCACTTTCTTTACCTGCGGCAATATGGAATCGCCTTAAACCGCCTCCTGACCTCATAGTGTTATCTTTGGAGAGAATATATCTCGTTACAGTGAGTGATTTCCTGGCTTAGCCAGACTGCTCGCCTTAATTCCAGATTCGTTGGCAATCTCCTTGACTATCGAGAATACGATACACTTTCCGAAGATAAAGAATGTCTGGACTTGGGTACCCCCGGTTGGGACAGTGTTCATTGTACTCCGAGTTGGATTAGGAGAGAAGAGAGCATCTCCTCTTCTAGTCGAACTCGGGGTTCAATGTCATCTTTTCCTGGAAACCCTTTTTCGATTGCAACTGCGGCGTCTCTCGGTCATGAAGCGTGATACCCAAACAATTCCCATGCACGCCGTGCCTTGTTGTACCTACATTTATGTTTCTGCTCCCACAAGCTGAACGAGTTACTACTTTGGTGCGTGTCCCAGTGTCATCGGCCGTTTATACTGTATTATCATGTATCAAAATGTATCCTGAATGTTCAAACGCCCCTTTGTCCTGGACAAAGCAGCATCATATTGATCGCCATGTATGAATGATGCTCCTTCGGATATCCTACTTCGCTACAGTAACGTACAATGCAAGCACGACACGAAATGACAAACCAATTTGTAAATCTCGACTACGGGTACAAGTACTGTGTGGTATTAATCAGGCCTGTGGCAGTCCATTTAAACGTTTGAGATTATCTAAAATGAGGCCAACCGCGATGAGAGAGAAGCTCTCAATGAACTCCTTCTCTCGGTTATGCTGGGCCCAAGCCCATACCGCCCACGCGCGCGACAAACGAGAGCGAAATTGCTCGTCCGGAAGCGTCTCTTCGTTATGAACGATCTTCCCGCGGATATCGTCCACGAGGCTCTCAACGTGCAACCTCATCCTATATGTCCTGTCCGAGCGCCACCGCGGCTGGGCGCAGTTCGCGAGAATCGTACCCAATACAACTTCTTCCTCCTTCAGACGGACGTCCGGCGCGTCAACGAGGGTGTGCGTTACGCATATGTACCGCATCTCGCCAACGTAGTACTCGTGCAGCTGTTCCACGTGGTCGTTCTCACTCTCCGAGTCTGGCTCTGCACCGTCCGGGTCCGGGTCCGGGTCCGAGTGAAGTGCGCGCTGAACGAGTGGGGCGAGGACGTGAGAGATCGGATCTTTGAGTGGGGGTTTTGCTTCCGGGGGTTCTGTGGGTAGTCCTTCGATTGGCTCTTCCGGATCGAGGAGCTCGATGTTCCGGAACATATACCCCAGCGCGCGCTCCGAAACATAATAGTCGAGCTCTCGTGCGCCTGTTACCTCCGCCTTGTGCCAATCCGGACTGAATTTGATGAGCTTCTTGGGGAGGTTGTTGTGTAATTCCACAGGATTTCCGTTCTTTGCGTAATCTACTGCCTGACTGCAGAGCGTGGCGAGCTTCATGCACCGATCGTCAAATACGCCGTCCTATCGATAGGTGAGGACGCGGTAAGTCGTAGACAAACAAAGTTCTACCTTTGATTGATCGGCAATTACGATATGCCGGTCCGCCAGGAGGCCCTGTATATCGCAGGGAGAAATGAACTCAAGAGTACAAGCACGGGGCAGAGGCGAAGACACACCATTACGTCGCTGTTGATATATTCGACGATAAAGTCGCATATGTCGTCGACTGTGGCATCTTCACGATCTTCATCCAGCGTCCGGGGCGTGCTGTCACCCATCTCCATTGCAGGCCAGTGAAGTTGTGGAATCAAACCTGGATTATCATAGTACACGTCGTACGTGTCGCTGGAGCGTTGTGAGCATTTGAGGCGCCCAGCCATGTGAATACGTACCCATCCAAGTCGCCTCCGGCAAGGCATGATGCCAGTGAACGGTCACCTGGAAGGCGAAGTCGTTAATGGAGGTATATATGAGACTCGTTGACACGCACCAACAGCCGGAAGCACAACGACATTTTTTAAATGACGGAAGAAACATATCTTGTCCTCCGGCGGTTCGCCTACGGCGTATACACGCTGCACTGTAAGACTAATAAGTATCACCCGTATCGGAGTAAGTATGAATATATGCGTACCATCGCCGGGGTGAATTACCGGGCTTCTGGATATGACGCATGTGCCCTTAAAGTACTTTGGTGGTTCATTCGCATTTTCTTGCACACAGACTGGATGTTGCCGTTTCTATTAGGTATCGGCTGTGGACCCACGGAGAAACGCACCAAAAATCCTGCCAGGACTCAATGTAAATACGTCTTCCTCATTGACGCCTTCCTTGATGTACGCCTGGCCTTCGTCGGCGACGCCTACTAGCTGGTAGCTCTTTGGGACTGGAATTCTGGCCTTGAATTTGACCTCACGCAGGGAATGGTTCATGGAGAACCGGAGAAGGCGTTGAACGAAAGCGCCTCCGACGGCTTTCTTTTTCCTTTCATTGTTGTCCTTGAAATCGAGTCCGAGTTTGCCCAATTGTTCAAGGATGAATGCCAGGTGAAACTTTCCACCTAAATTGTGTTTCGTAAGAAGACGCGAGAATTGCTCCAACGAGTCACTGGAAAGGTAAATGTCCGCCTTGGCTTCTTCTTGAAGCTTTATGAATATATCCTTATCAACACCACGGTCTTCCAACGCCATCACTACAGGTCTGGAGAACAGGTTAGTGTTTACAAGAAAAGACACGACCACGAACCTGTTTAGATGGACCGGATTCGGATAGTCAAACGCGGTGGCTATTTCGAACTCTGCCTCGTCAACGTCGTGCACAGGGAACTTGCGCTGCGACTCGCGCAAGCGCATCTTGATGCCTTGAAGTCTGTGGTCTACGACGACGACTCCCTTGTATCCGAGATATCTAAATTGAAGTGCGGAGGGCGGGACGCGCCCCCTGAGATGAGGGAAGGCTTTGCACATTGCCTCCCAAATTATGTCTCGCAACAGGGGGGAGATTGTCCCAACGCCGTCTGTGTGTTCACCCAAATCAGGCTGCTCCTCCCACTGGTCGCTCCGGATCTTCACACTAGGGACCGTAGCGGTAAAGGCCTGTGCGATTCGGGCCGCATACTTGCTGGGCATTCTTAAGAGCTTGGAGAAGTCACCAAGGGATGTCCGAATTTTCTCCGAGGTCACATATCCCTCCACAGGATCACGGAAAGGGTTGACGAACCAGACAGAGTGCTCGCGCAGCGCGCTCGTGGAGTACGCAAGGAACTCAAATGCACGACCGCCGATTTCGAATCCGTTACGCAAAGTACCACCAACGCGTTGCTTGAGGAACCAAGTGCCGTCAACATCGCGATCCCAGCGGTACGCGAGGCGATCTTCATCGCGGAACTCAACACGGACGAATCGTTCGGCAAGGCTGGGGTCGTGGCTCTGATAAAGGCGAATGACACGGTTCGACTGTGTCGTATAAGGACCCTCGAGGAGTATCCTGGACGGGGTAATGATCACATGGTGACAAGATATATGTCCTCGTGCAAGCCGAAGTGGCTCGATACGGACATGTTTGGAGCGCAAGCGTGCAAAACAGTCCTGCACTTCTTCGTCCGGCTTGCACATCTTGAGCTCCACCGAGAACAACCGTAAGAACTCCGATGCCTCATTACCGTAATAGCGGATTGCCTCTTCGATGGGTTTCTGGAGTGTGTGGAGTAGGTCGTGTGTGGTAAGCAGACCGGAACGGAGGTATGCCTCGATCTGGAAGGCATTCTTCCAGTCCATAGTCTTGATCCAGCGTTGTACTTTAACGATGTCGCGATGCGAAAAGAATCCCTTTGCATGGGCATCAATGGGGGGAACGCGGATCGGACGGGGTTCGCACTGTGCGACGTCGCATATGTTTTCGAACTTGGTGAGGTCTTCTGGGTCAGCAAGAAGGATCCTAAGATGATGTGCGTATGGGGCGACTCGGGCATGCGCAGAGTCAATCGCGGAAATTCGGTCACGCGTCTTGAATTTGCCTTTGCGCTCGATGCCCTCCGGAGCCCGACCGTTGTAGCTCTCTTGCTCGAAGTTCGGAGGTGTACGCAGATCGAGTATAATGACTATTGTCGTCTACTCTCAGCCACGATGAACGCTGGTGATGATGCCAGGGGGACTCACAAGCTTGTCCGAATTCATCATAACCGATTCCCAACTTATGAATGCTTGAGAACTTGATAAGAATCATATAATTTACCTCCTCTGTTTCCCTCTGTCCGATCTGAGCATGGAGATCTCAGGTCAATATATAAAGGGAGGAAGTAGAGTAGCACTTACGTCGATGTGTATCAGCTTGTGCTCATACACTACGTATATGTAAGCCGCGGAGTTTGACAGGAAGTCTCGTTCATGCTCGATCGAGAACGTCCTCCTTGGGCTAGGAGAGTCCGATGGCCTGTACCATACGCCAAACTGGACTTTTGCAATTCGCGCACGAACAAGCCCGACTTCTTCTTCTATTTGAGAGCGCAGCCTGTCCTTTTCCGGGTCGATATACAACGCTTTTTCAAGCGTTTGTTTTACGTCCGGAGGCACTGAAGTGTAAAGGTTGAAGATCCTGAGGGGTTTTCCCTTCACCTCGATATTGTGGTCCCTTGAGTCCCGACTCCACTTGAGTAATCGGCGTCCCAGGTTTGAGGCAACGCGGAGAATGGCCTTTCCGTTATGGATACGACCAGCAGGGCTTATACCCATGATAATATCAAAGTTTGGTACTCGCCCTTTGTTCTCTCTGTCGTTGGGGTCGAAGAGATCGGGGCCATGAAGGACATCTGCGACGGCTTTGCGAACATCATAGACGTTCGCTTCGAAACTAATTCGCGTGAGTTCAATCTCCATGATGGGGTCAAGCAGGGGGAACTGGTGGGCTACAGCGAGGGTTTATATGCAGCATTCAACGCTGCGGACAGTCTGCGGACGCAGGACCTCACGCCACGCCATCAAGGAAGGATTCCGTATTAGTACTGGTAGTTGGTGGCGTCGACGTCCTTGTAGTCCTTTGATAATCATCAGCCTCGCCCCCGTTCGCTTCACTCCACACAATGACAGTCCAGACCGTCAACGTCTCGACCCTCAAGAGAGTCAAAAATAATGTAATCGGCAACCCCTCCGCCAAGTTATTGCTTGCCCAGGATGAGCTTTTTGTCGCCACGTCCGTGTCCACTCTTTCCTCCGTATCCTTCTAACCTTCACCCAGCCTTGTCAAAGCCCTCAATGCACCAGAACAGTTCGAGGATGCTGCGGGATCGCAGGACAATATCCGTGTCGAGGCTGCCCATGTCATCAGCTCCTTATCCTATGGTGCGCAATCATTGCTGCGGACGTCTCTTTCACCCACTAATTCCCGTTCTCCCTTCTTCCTTTACTAGGCTCCCCACAAGCACTCCACAGCCTATTACACGCCAACGCACACCAGGCCTTCCTCTATGCTATCTCACGTTTTGACCCCTCTGAACCCGCAGCGACTAAGGCTGCCTTTGCCCGTGCCCTTCGTGCCATCGCCGCAGCGTGTGCTGAAGTCGTAGGCCCATCGCAATGGGGTCTCAGGGATGATTCTTCGCCTGTGCGTGAAGATGCAAAACTTGCGCTCGACTATTTTTTCCAGGTAATCACCCTGTGCCGTCCAGCCTTCCGATTTTCACGGGTCACTAACAACTCCGTAGCTCGAAGTTCTCGATGTGTACCTCCCGCTCCTCACAGATACCTCGACGCAGGTCGGCACATCTATCGCGCAGCTCCTTGCTGCGGCACTTCGCGCACCGAGTCATCGTACTGCTGTTGCGGAATGGGTCCCTCCGGCCGAACGCGCACGAGAAGCTTCTCGGGGCCGGCGCCGTTGGGAACGCCCAGAGGCTATAGCGCCCGCGCACTCCGGCGGTGGCGGGTGGGTCGCGCGTCATCTCACGACACTGCTGCGCAGCCGCGACGTCAAGATACAGGCGGCCGCCTTAACAGCCCTGGCCTCCCTGGCGAAAGACAACCACGATATCGCTGTTCACCTTGCCAGAGCTCCCGCGGGAAGGTCAAACACAGGTGCGTGTGTCCCGTAGCTTGCTTTTTCGTGGTCTTCTGACTCTGTGGTCGTATCAGACTCTCCAGTTACCCTAACTCTAGCTTTAGGGCTATGCAAGTCTCGCTCAACGGATGTGCAGCTTGCCGCCGGCCTATGGTAGAGAAATCCGATTTTTAAGCGCCTATTCGACGTGCTGATAACGCAACAGTGCGACGCATATCATCCGAGCGAGCGCAACCAACCACCATCATCCATCGTCTCCGGACCTGACCGCTCCTCTTGTTGTTATGCATGTCATGAATCGCATGATTGATTCGAAGACCGAATCGCCACAAAATCGTACCAAGGCGTGCTTCATTCTCAGTAAGCGACTTCTCCCGGTCAGGTCCGTAATATTCTCAACAAATTTCGCCCCAGACTACCTCGTGATGGACGATAAAGAGCTATGTCAAACCGCTTTTGACAGAGGCTCATTGACCAAGCTTTCCGACCTCGTTCACAGCCTCACACCGCCACCAACGACGGAAAACAAGGTGCCACTAGAATGGGAGGAGGACGAGCCGGGAAGTCTCTGTTGCCTGCGCGAGGCCGCACTCACCACGATCGCGGTCCTTGCTCTTGCAGACAATGATATTCGGCGGGACGTAACAGATGGCCAACGATTATTGCCCCCACTGGCATCGGCGCTCACCCACCGGCACACAGGCGTGCGCTACGCTGCATGTCAATGCGTCCGCGCGCTCTCGCGTAGCGTCGCCGTTACACGCACATCACTTGTTGATTCAGGCCTAGGCGCTGCGCTCTTCGCCGTATTTACAAAGGAAGACGAGGACCGGCGCGTCGTGCATGCCGCCCTCGCAGCAGTCTGTAATCTCGTCAACCAGTACTCACCCCTGCGGACCCCGTTCCTAAAACAAGGGGTTGCCCCGCGTCTCGCGCGCCTCCTCCGCTCGCCTAGCTCCGAGCTACGTCTCAGCGCTCTCTGGGCCCTCAAAAACCTCGTGTACAAATGCGCTCCAGAGACTAAGCGTTTGATCATGGCAGACGTAGGCTGGCCCGCGCTCGACGAGCGCCTGGACGACACAGAGGCCGGCGTGCGCGAACAGGCGCTGAACCTCCTGCGCAATTTCGCGGACTGTGAAGACGACGTGGATGCGGTATTCGATGCGTTGGGCCGAGCAAGATTACTCGGTGCGCTTGCGAGCGCTCTCGAATCACGTGACTCAGACGTGGCACTTCAAGCCGCCTTCACCCTCGCCAACCTCGCCAACGGCCACTCCCAACGCCAAGCGCACATCCTCGCTCACGAACCTCTCCTCCGCTCACTCCGCGGTGCACTCGTCGATGCTCCCGCAGGCGCACGCTGCGCCGCGCTGGGCGCGATTATCGAGCTTGCTTGGGGCGCGGCGCAGCTTCGCGCGGCTGGGTTCGAGAGTACACTTAGGCATCTGGTTGAGTTTGGTGTGGGTCCCTCAAGTGGTGCTGGTATTGGTGGTGGGGGCGTGGATAAGGAGATTAGGGATCGCGCGCGTAGAGCGCTGGAGGCGATGGATCGTGCCGTGGCTGTGGCTGAGGATACCTGAGTTATCATAGAAGAGCTTGAGATAGTCGGCTAGTAGCTTTCTGTCCTTTCTCTCTCTACTTTTTTTTTCGGCTTCGTTTTTCTTCCTGAGATAACAATTGGCATTTTCTGTTCTGATGCTGTGATTTCGCAGTGTAATTAAAATGTATTATTAATTGCATGGCATCGCAATCGATGCATTGTGCAACAAGGTCCAGTTGCTGCTGCGCTTGGTTTCTGCGTATGCCCCATGCTCCAGCAACACGCGTGCAACGTCAAAATGTTCGTTATTCTCTCTCCTCCCCCAATTGTTCTCTTGTCTATCTCTTTCCCAGTACGATACCTCACTATACGATTGACTCACGCACGTCCCTCCCTAATGGGCGCGTGATACCTTTGATCGATTACAGTAGATGCTGAAGCGCTGAAGGACAACAGGTACACCATGATTCTCTTTGCAACCCCGACCGAGTGATGCTTTTCATTTATTCTAACGACAAACGTCAAAACCTTCTAAACTATCCTCACAATCATTTGATTACTGGAAGAGGATGCAGAAGTTACCGGCATAGTATGCTTGCTAGAAGGTACTATTCTGCAAGCTATTCTACGCTTTCGCATCCTTCGGATCTTCGGGTTCATCACGGGAAGACAATAGCACGAATTGGCCATACTACTAAAGTACTTGTCCGCGACTCTTGAACCCTGATAAAAACGCGACCACCTAATGGAAAGCAATGGCTAGTGGCTACGAGGCTCACACATACGTTAAATTGATAACAGGCTTCGCTTCAACTCTTTAATCGATGCACGTCTACAGCAAGTGATCAAAGTGCGCCGGAGAGCATACGTCGTCGGTCCAAGAAATACCAAAGCTGTTCGTCTACAACCGCAGTTCTGCCAGCGCACCTTGTAATGTCCTCTCACGCCCTTTCGCCCTTGTCGTGCGGCCATCATCGTTATCCATGTCCGTGTACTTTTTCTCGAGCTTAGCTAGGAGTGCGTCCATATCTGCAGGCAACGTGCTGATAATGTCGCGCATCTTGTTCGCTAGGAAGAATTCAGATGTCCCATGATATGAGCGTCAGCATGTCAGGCAAAGAGAGAGATAGGTGTACTCTGTTCTTTAACTCGCCTCTGGAACGCGGCGCGTTTCTCTTCAAGACGGCTGTATGCCGCCTGAAGCCGTTCAAAAAGCTCATCAATATCCGCCTAGTTTGCGTTATCAGATCATTAGCAAGTTGAATGGAGGATAAGGAAGAGCCAGTGGAGAAACCTCGATCTTTGCATAGGCCGCGCTGAGCTCGGCATTCCGGTAGGAATTCTCCTCGAAATGTTTGCATGCGTCGTCAAATCCAAGTAATCCGGTGATGAATGCACGCCCGGGCGCAGGGCGTACTTCCCGAATGATCTTCAACACAGGCCCGAGGCCCATAATCATATCCTCACGCAGGCCATGGGAAGCGTCCGCAAACGCACGGCTAAGTTTCTGAAGGATTTGCCCTTCGTTGTATTCGCTGTAGACCCTCCGATGAGCCAGATTCTATCGCGTTACAGAGGGGAAAGGGTTTGAGTACGGGCAGCCCAGCATCTCGACGAGGGTGGTCTCCTCATCCCATCCTTCAAGTTGGTCTTCGTTACTTGCGTCGCTATTGGTACCATCCGAGCTCGCGTCGTCGTCGTCGTTTTCTGTTTCTTGTATGCTACGCAACAGTGACAAATACGTGTCTTCTGAATTATTCCCGGGGCGATATGAGATGCCGCTGTGTTTTCTTTTTAAATTGGGATGTCGCTGGTAGCGAAATTTGTTGCGTGTGGGAGATGAATGCGCGTGAATACGGGGTATACATCTCGCAGGAGTACTATGGCGTGTGTGTGAAGTGCGTTTGGAACGTGTCATCTTGTACAGCAATCCTTGCTGTCTTCCGCTAGTATTCGGTTCTGGTTAAAAGTTTGACCAGAGCGAGGGCACGCGAGGGATAAGTCTCTCGAGCCAAAGGACTGACTCGAAGAGTATGCGTAAATAGGTAGCTATGTGCGTGTATGCATGTACCTTGTACGAGGATCGGAACGAGAAGACGTGGATCTGCTCGGAATTACAGCCCGAGGTCCGAGTGGTGCAGCATTAATATTGGAATTGGCACCAGGACGCGGTCGCGTGACCGACATAGCGATTATACGTGTTTTCATGGGGAAAAACTATACCAACGCATGAATGCACCCAAGAGCTCAAGCGCTTGAGCTCAAGTTCCCCGAATTCGTGCAGTGTCACCCATATGCGCGCATTCCGGCCTGATTTCTTGTTTATTAGGTGCGACGTTGAAGGCCTTACGCAAGAAACCGGACGAGGCTGCTGTAGACTGTAGTCGGAGCGGCGGACCGGGGTCAGTCGGACGGGATTTCCCGTGAGAGTGTACATCATACGGCGACAACTCACTCGCAACTCCGTTCGACTGCTTTCTCCCTTTCCTCTCATGGCCTCCCTCGCTCGACTTCGCTCTCGTCTTCCCCTCAAAACGACAGGGCGTCTCGCTGTAAGCAGTTCAAAAATTCTCATCGGCGTAGGTGCTTACACTACCGTGCAGCCTTTTGCCCGCTCGTTGCAGACCACGGCCGACTCGACACAACTTGTCCAATCAATACCGCAAGATTCTTTTACGCCATTCTCGGTCAAACTCCATGAGGACTCTTTTAGAGCTTTCAACACCGAAACCCCTTCCCTTGATGTCGAGGTCACCAAGGACAGCCTCCTCAAAATGTACAAGGAGATGGTCACGATGCGTCGCATGGAGCAGTCCGCTGATGCGCTGTACAAGAGCAAGCTCATCCGTGGTTTCTGCCATCTCGCAATTGGCCAGGTGCGCTCTGTGCTCTTCTCTCGCGCGTCTCTCCTCTGACGTATCATATCGTACCATATTTTCTTTCTTTAGGAAGCCGTTTCAGTCGGCCTTGAGTCATCTATAACCAAGGAAGACTCGGTCATCACCGCCTACCGCTGCCATCCCTTTGCAGTCCTCCGAGGTGGCACCATTCCTGGTGTCATCGGCGAGCTTCTCGGCCGCCAAATCGGCATGTCCAAGGGAAAAGGTGGCTCTATGCACATCTTCACACCGCGTTTCTTTGGCGGCAATGGTATTGTTGGCGCCCAAGTTCCCATCGGCGCCGGCATCGCTTTTGCTATGAAATACCTCGAGCGGCCCTCCGCTACGTTCGCTCTCTACGGTGATGGTGCAAGCAACCAAGGTCAAGTCTTTGAGGCGTTCAACATGGCCAAACTCTGGGACCTTCCGTGCGTGTTTGTATGCGAAAACAACAAGTACGGAATGGGCACCTCCGCAGAGCGTAGCTCGTCTAACACGGAGTATTTCACTCGCGGAGACAAGATTCCCGGTATACAAGCGAATGGTATGGATATCATCGCTTCTGCGCAGGCAGTCAAGTATGCCCGTGAATGGGTGATCTCGGGCAAAGGCCCGCTTCTCCTCGAATTCGTGACGTACCGTTATGGTGGCCACTCGTGCGTATTTTCTACCTTGCAATGATACAAGTGTTAAGCATAAGGACAGAATGTCAGACCCTGGCACGACCTACCGTACGCGTGAGGAGGTACAACGTATGCGTTCAACACAGGACCCGATTCGCGGTCTGCAGCACTACATCGAAGAATGGGGCATAGCCAGCGCTGTGGAGCTTAAGGCAAGCAGCGACTGTTTTCCCTAAGCCGTGTGTGGCGGGCTAAATCCACTATTCAGGCTATCGATACTGCCGCAAAGGAGGAAGTTGGCAAGGCTGTCGAGGAAGCGAAGAGCTCGCCTGAGCCGCGAGTCGAAGATCTCTGGACTGATATTTACTATAAGGGTACTGAACCACCGTTCATGCGCGGACGCGAGCGCGAAGAGGTATGCGAAGCAGTCTTCTCATCCGACCAGCGTACCTATCGGTTCTTTGCAGGTTCACGTTTTCTAAGCCAACGTAGGATAAGATGCGGGACGCGGGCCGCCTGGATAGCTATAGGCAGTTTAATACATAGACAGCGTGGTTTCGCTGACCTGCTCAGGAGATGCTACTGCGTGGATTTTCCGTTTATAATCACACTCCACACCCACACTTCCGCGGGGAAAGTCAGTAATATTTGAGAGCGCGTCTCACTGACAGCTTCTTCCAAATACTTTTTTCGTCTCTTAAGTTCCTTAGTCACCTCCTCCATCCTTCGAGTCATCGATCCCAAATATCTGCCACAGCACTTCAACGCTCCCAAATGGGCGCTCTGCTCCCAGCAGTGTCGCCGCGGCCTCATACCGCGAGCGAGGCTCGCGCGCGCGCGCACATAGTGCCGCATAACCATTGCCGAGGCGTCGCTGTGCGGCACGGTGTACTCGTGCATGTAGAGCAGGGGCCGTGAGCGCTGCAAGTCGTGGCGCATGTACTGCGTCGAGCGAGGCGAGCCAGTGCGCAAAGGAGGTCAGCGCGCTGCGGAGTGTGGGTGGGGCACAAGCTGGCACGTGCGCGAGAGGTTCCTGAGTGGGGCGCATGTGGCTCGTTAGTGTTTAATTATTTCTGCACAGCGACAGGCCCGGAGAGATGGGAAAGGAAGTGGGGCGTGGGGGGTGGGGGGGTGGTGACGTACGTCGTCTGGAGTCTGCTCACATGCGCCGATGGCATCGTCCAGGCCTGAATCGCGCAGGACCGTCTCATACTAAGGAGATCCCAAGATGAGAGAACATTAGCAAGAAAGAGAGAATATGGGAAGGGGGAAGGGGGAAAACCGTACATGCTCCTCGATGAGTTCCAGCACTCGCGCCTCGACGGCACTATCCAGCTCCGCGCGCTTGCGCGCTGCGCACGGGTACGGCGTGAGTGTGTCGACGAGGTACGTGAGACAGTTCAACACGAATACAGGACGGTCCCATGCGGGTGCGGGAGCAGCTTGTCGCCGAAGAGCCGCGTCCTTCTCCCCCGCCGCAGCAACGCACATCCTTACAGCTGGATCGACAAGTGCGTCCAGCGCGCGCTCAATCGTCGCGCTGTCGTCCTCCGCGCCGCCCATTTCGCCACCGCCATCGCCGTCCACGACGGCTTCGGCTTCGGATTCTGCTGTGTGCAGAGCGAGGATCGCGCGTAGGTCTTGTGCGTGCGTTAGGAGCGCTTGGGGTGGTGTGAGAGATGTATCGGCTTGATCGAGGGAGGTGCGTGAGAGCGCACGGCCCTGTGCTGCGATGGCGTCGAAAAAGACCGTGTACGATGCGGCGGTCGTCCTATGATAGGTATTTGGATCAGCTGAGCTGAATAGTTTTTGAGGGAACAACGTACTCCTTGAGCGTGGTAGCGAGCAATGCGCGCGAACCGAGCGTGCGCGCCATCGTCAGTGCGTAAAAGTGGAGTAGCCTTGAGACCTTGTACGCATTTAAGCCGCTTTCCTGCGCACGGACTGTTTGCAGCACTCGCGCACGCAGCGGGCCACACAGTCCCGCAACGGCAGCATCCATAAGCTCGCCCAGCCATTCGTCTTCTGCGTGAGCTGGTGCGCGTACGGCACCGGGCATGCGCGCGCCTGTGTCAATGCTGAGAAGCGCCTCGAGGAACTCGCGCTCCGCAGCGATCGCTTGGTGAACCCATGCGAGCATGTCACCTATATAGCGTAACGCGTCGTGTGCGTGTAGGTCGATTGGTCGTCGTGCGCCTACACTGCCGGTTCTGTTGCCCGTTGTTAGAGCGCTGGTGAAGGAATTAAGGAGCGTGGCTTGACGCGTTTGTGCGAGAACTGTTAGGACTTCGCTGGGTGGATGGGTGGGCGGATGGGTGGGTGAGGTGAGGTGAGATGGTGATTAATATGCGGTTGAGGCGGAAGCGAAGCAAGTGAGCGACGTACGATAGGAGCTCTGGACGCGAGCGGAGGCGGCGTATGGCCTCACTTAGTTCGTCAGGAACTTCGAGAGATGCGTCGCGCCCCATACCGCGGAATTCGACGCTACACCATCGCAACAATTTATCGCATGCCTTCTCTAAGTGCGCGGAGGTCACAGCCATAATGTCAAGTCTAGAAAAAACTAAGATGTCAGGGCTGCGCGTAAATGGATAGACAGGACACGAACCCAGCTTTCGAAGGGCTGTCCTCCCCTGCCATCAAGACTCGGCAATCGTCTCGAATGGCCTGCGCGCGGTCCATGGCGGCGAAAAACTTTGGGCCAACCGGGATTTCAGGGGAGGAGAGTGCCTCAGCTTCGTTTGATGAAAGTGTGAAACGTGCGAGGAAGAGGGTAACGATCGATTGACGCGTCTTTACTTGTTGTCTGCGGATTCTCGGCGTGTAAGGAGACGTAGCTTGCGCAACAGGGCCTGCGAAGAACGATACTGTACTTACCGCTCATCTCTCAAACTCCCTGCACGGTCGAGCAAAGACTTGCAAGCCTCGTTCGTTGATTGAAGCTGCGCCTGGGCCTCCTCGCACTGCGTACGCATCGCCGATATGTGGGTCTGCAGGGCATCCAATTTCTAAGGCGGCAAGTGAGTCGTGTGTGAGCCAAAAGGCAGTATGATACGCACTTGGTCTACCATGCCAAACGCTGCAAGGAATCTGAGGCTTCCTTCCTCCATTTTACTCTCAATGTCGCGCCGAAGGTGCTTCCGCGCTTTAGCAGCAGTGTCACCGGGTGGTGCTCCCCTTAAGAAACTGGGTGCATCCTTCGCACTGTCCGTGTCGAGCTCGTCCACCCCGTCAGGTACTACGGCATCTTCCTTCGCTATTGAGACGACAGCTGGAGATTCGGAGGGAGAGTAGAGATCGGAAAGGGTGCTGAGCGCTTCTTTGGTAGCGTCGTCTTCGAATGTTGCTCCTAGGACTTTGTACAGTCGGAGAGAGACAGGATTTCGTGCGAGAGGTGACGGAGAGGCTGTCTGAGACCGTCGGATGACTTCTGTGACTGGGGTGGAGGGCAACGATGGCATAACTCTATGAGCAGTGGAGAGTGGAGGACCGGCCCGCCGAGATTTGAGGAGAACGAGACAGGTCCAGAGACAGAGAAAGTGGACTCAACCCAATGCAACGGTCTTCTTTCGGTGAGTATTGTGTCTGTTGACATTCACTCGATGCGACATTGTGCAGGATCTCTCCCTTGCCTTCTGCTGCACTGGTCCACGGATTTAAAGTACGGTTTCTAATTGAATTGAACCTCTTTTTTTTATCTTCTTTTCAGTACAGTGACAACGGCGATCTGCTATAACAACCATTTCCTTCAACATTCCTTCAACATTGACCCTACGCAGTACCTGGGTGTACTTCACAAGTGCTCGCCCCATCACAGAATGTGGACAATGTTGCCCGCTCTGTGTAAAACGTAGACCAGGGCGACGCAAAGCGTTCATTTTCCAAAGAGACTCCTGCACAATCAACGGCAAAGCGTCCCCGAACGCTTGCATATCCATAGCCCGATTCGCAGGTACAAGGGCGGACTAGAGCTGACCAACCCCGCTGCACTATGTATCGTATGGCCGTGATATCGACGCCATGCGGTTATTGCCCGAGTATAGGGCGGACGTACGCTGCAGGACCGAAATCGGACATTCTCCGTTGCACCTTGCATCCGGTGTTGGGTGCCCGAAGGCCATGCAGCTACTGCTGGAGTACGACGCAGATTTTAACAAGTGGATGTGTTCCGGATTGTCACCGCTGCATCATGGGGTTGGATATAGACACGCTGATGCCGCACATTTCCTACCCCAACACGGCGCTAACGTCAACGACGAGGATCAAGACGGCAAGACGGCGTTACACTGGGCATTGCATCGTTCTGGAGGGCACCTCCAGTTCACGCGCTTCGAGGTCACACGCACCCTCCTTGAATGTGGCGCTAACGTCCACGCCCGAACTAATTGAAATATGGTGCGAAGTAGGGTAGAAGCTTAAGTTAGGAATTATATGGGTACTGTACCCGCGGTCCGTTTAGTTCGATGTATTTTATTTATTTTTAAATTCTTATGTTGTAACCTCAGAAATTGGTCACTTCAATTTCAGGTTGCGTCCACTCTGATGCGCCCAAAACAACTTTTTTCGTGATACAATCGGATATCGATAACTTACTAGAATCAAGAATGCACGCGCGTACATCTGCCAAGGTCTGAAATTATTTACGCTCTCGTTTCTTAATCAATAACGTTTCATAGGAAAGGGAGGCACGCATCTCCGAGCTCGAAGCAGAGGTCACCGAGTTACAGAAAGAATTAGGGTGAAGATCTCGCGTATTCCATACTACACGTTCTCACCAAACGTACTGGTTTATTAGGCTTGGAGAGGACGCCCAACAGATCGTCTCAAGACATATCAAGCTCTTACACCGTTATAACGAAGCTAAGGATGCGACACAGGTGCTTTTATATGCGTTGCTCAGTGATGGGCCGTCCCTGCTAACGCCCGGACCGCGTAGATAATCATCGGAAAGGTGCGCAGATCACAATTTTGAAATATCATAACTGCGAACATGCGCATATATCTGGATGCAGCTTGCAGTTCATAAGCAGACAACAATCCGTCAGACCCACGAGGACTATGGTCTTGCCGGTGATGATTAACAAGATCGCCAGTGCTCACTCATCAACTCCAAGTGGATACTGGTCCGCTATCCTTTCGAACTTCAGAGCACCTGGCATGGGCTAACCAGTAACCACGTGGCGAAGGTCATCACGTTCTAATTTCTTGGGCTCTCGTTTTATGTTTGTTAAAAGACCGTACTACAGGGAATGTCTTTCCGGTATGAAACCAATAGGTGACACTTACTCCCATTTTTATTGCTACTTTTCGTCGCCTTTCAGCACGTAGACGATTCAGATCGGATACGCACTCAAGACGAAATGGCTGCTTCCGAGTCCCTTCACATAGTCTCTGTGTCCTCTTCTGATACTTCCACTCACACCCTCGTTTGAATGTTGAAATCTTCGACTCTGCGGTTCTCTTGAGACTGTATTCGTGGGATTAGTCAAGGCACCGGCGTGACGTATCTCTCGAACAGTCGACCAGGAATGTCGTTCATGCAAGCGGCTTGACGCATCATCCTCGAACATTCTCGAACATTTTTGTAGCGCTCACGCTTTTCCAGCTGTCGTGCTGCCACTGGTGGCCTTGAACCGGGTACTGCGAGCTATCAGAATGAGTTTCAATGTCTCGGTCGTCATATCACATTAGAGATTTAGAGAAAAGTACGACAGCATTTTCGCATGCCTTTTATGTACATGTGGTCCTGTGTTTAATTATCTAAGAATATACATACGGTGGTAAGGTTCTCAGGCGATGATGAAAGCGGCAGATGGCCACGAGCACTAGGAATCAAAGGGATGTCTGCAGTCGCACAAACTCGTACGGCTGCCCTTTGAGAACAGTACATACGTCCTAATCTAAAGAATCAGTGCAGAACGAAATAAGTCCGAATTGAGGAAATAAAACAGCGAGAATTAGTCTAAACTCCATAAAATACTTACTAGTTCTGGGCTGACACTCTCGCACCACACTCGATCAACATGCGAGCGATTTCCAGTTGCCCCGCTCGTGACGCCAGATGTAATGGAGTCTGGCTGTCCTTGTCCTGGGCTGACACATCCGCGCCACGCTCGATAAGCATGCGAGCGACTGCTGGGTGATTGGAGGTGCCAGAACGTAGATACCAATTCCCGAGAGACACCATATGTAATGGGGACTGGCCGTCCTTGTTCTGGGCTGACACACTCGCGTCATGCTTGATCAGCATGCGAGCGACTTCCGGTTGCCCCACTCGTGACGCCAGATGTAATGGGGTCTGGCCGTCCTTGTTCTGGGCTGACACATCCGCGCCACGTTCGATTAGCGTGCGAGCAACTTCCGGTTGCCCTTCTCGTGACGCCAGATGCATTGGGGTCCAACCGTCCTTGTCCTGGGCTAACACATCCGCGCCACGTTCGATAAGCATGCGAGCGACTTCCGGTTGCCCTTCTCGTGACGCCAGATGCATTGGAGTCCGGCCGTCCTTGTCCTGAGCCGACACATCCGCACCACGCTCGATAAGAATGCGAGCGACTTCCGGTTGCCCTTCTCGCAACGCCAGGTGCATTGGAGTCCGGCCGTCCTTGTCCTGGGCTGACACATCCGCGCCACGCTCGATAAGAATGCTAGCGACTTCCGGTTGCCCTTCTCGCAACGCCAGGTGCATTGGAGTCCGGCCGTCCTTGTCCTGGGCTGACACATCCGCGCCACGCTCGATAAGCATGCGAGCGAGACTGGAGGTGCCAAAACGTGGATACCAATTCCCGAGAGACACCATATGTAATGGTGTCTGGCCGTCCTTGTCCTGGGCTGACACACCCGCGCCACGCTCGATCAGGGTGCGAGCGATTTCCAGTTGCACCGCTCGTGACGCCAGATGTAATGGGGTCTGACCGTGCTTGTTCTGGGCTGACACACTCGCGCCACGCTCGACCAGCATGCGAGCGACTTCGGGTTGACTCGCTCGTGACGCCAGATGTAATGGGGTCTGGCTGTCCTTGTCCTGGGCTGACACATCCGCCCCACGATCGATAAGCACGCGAGCGAATTCCAGCTGTCCCGCCCCTGACGCTAGATGCAATGGGGTCTGGCTATCCTTGTCCTGGGCTGACACATCCGCGCCATGCTCGATAAGCATGCGAGCGACTTTCGGTTGCCCTTCTCGCAACGCCAGATGCATTGGAGTCCGGCCGTCCTTGTCCTGGGCTGACACATCCGCGCCACGATCGATAAGCACGCGAGCGAATTCCAGCTGTCCCGCCCCTGACGCTAGATGTAATGGGGTCTGGCTATCTTTGTCCTGGGCTGACACATCCGCGCCACGTTCGATAAGCATGCGAGCGACTTCCGGTTGCCCTTCTCGTGACGCCAGATGCATTGGAGTCCGGCCGACCTTGTCCTGGGCCGACACATCCGCGCCACGCTCGATAAGCATGCGAGCGACTTCCGGTTGCCCTTCTCGTGACGCCAGATGCATTGGAGTCCGGCCGACACATCCGCGCCACGCTCGATAAGCATGCGAGCGACTTTCGGTTGCCCTTCTCGCAACGCCAGATGCATTGGAGTCCGGCCATCCTTGTCCTGGGCTGACACATCCGCGCCACGCTCGATAAGCACGCGAGCGAATTCAAGCTGTCCCGCCCCTGACGCTAGATGTAATGGGGTCTGGCTATCTTTGTCCTGGGCTGACACATCCGCGCCACGCTCGATAAGCATGCGAGCGACTTCGGGTTTCCCCGCCAGATGTAATGGAGTCCGCCTGACCTTGTCCTGGGCTGACACATCCGCGCCACGCTCGATAAGCATGCGAACGACTTTCAGTCGTCCCTCTTGCGACGCCTGATGTAGTGGGATCTGGCCATCTTTGTCCCGGGCTGACACGCTCGCACCACATTCGATCAGCATGCAAGCGACTTCCAGATGTCCGCATTTCGACGCCACATGTAATGGAGTCTCCTTGTGCTTGTTCTGAGCGTGCACATCCGCATCACATTCAAGAAGGCGGCGAGCCATCTTCATGTGTCCGACTCTCAACGCCAAATGTAGTGGTGTCGCGGAGTCGGTGAAGTCTTTAGAGTTCACATTCTGTGAATGCTCATTGATGAGCAACTCTACTATAGAATGTAAGTCCCAAAGGGCGGCATAATGCAGGGGAGTTCCACGGAGTGGTGACGGCCTTTCGGATTGGCGCCTTCGTCTCCATGAAGGAAGACTTGGGTCGGATATCCAGATGCAGACTGCAAGGTGTGGTTTGCTTGGGTCGAATAGTCCTTTCAATCCGTCCTTCACATTTCGCGACACATCCTCGAGCCGTGCATGGTCAATCCAGTATTTCGCAGAATATTCAGTGAAAGGTAGTTTTCGCAGGCTGTCGCTGGTGACATCCGTGTCAAGGTGTAGTAGATAGCCCAAACATGCTTGTGCCGCGAGGGTATGGGCAGGTGTTTGGGAAATATGATAACGGCGGAGAATAATGTCGTTTGCTTTAGCAAGGCGGGCGGAAGTCAAGAACTCCTTGACCGAGAAGTGAGAGAACTGTACGACTTTGCGGGGGGGATAAGAGGTTTTATCATCGACGATGGCAAGAAAACTGGGGCAGGTAGAGAGAACCGCGTGTATTGGATCCTCCAGACGCCAATCCTCGTGAAATTTCGGAATTGGTTCTGCCTCGAAGTCGAATGCGAGCAACTCAGCGAGTTCCTCTACGCGAAGCGGACTGACAGCCACTGAGACAAATTGAAACAGGCGATAGGCAAATTCCCAGTCTGCCTTGTTGATCTCTCGCAACGTGCGCTCATATGTCTCGTCGAGCGTCTCCGGTAGATCGGCCAGTGCATGCCGGATACGTGCTGGGATGCAGCCGCAAATATAGACCAGCTGACAATACACCCACCGGAACCTACATCACAGAAATGAGCAAGTCGTCAATAATTGAGTATTAACGCCTTACATCCCGTCAGCTTTTGTTGTGAGGACGTCGATGACCAGTTGCTTGTCCGCCGCTTTCCACCTTTTGTTTTTTGGATTCGTATTAATAACTGACTTGATGTACTCTTCGATGTCTCTCTTTTGTCCGCTTTCGTCATGCAGGGAAACAACTTGGAGAGCCAAAGGATCCAAAACAACCTTGATGTCCGTTTCTGGTCGGCTGGTGACGCATACGCGCAGATTCGGAATTTCTGATCTAATAAGCTCTTCTATCAGGTTTAGGACTTCGTCGCGGGGCGATGGGATGGAAGATGTGTTCGGACATTCATCCAAAGCGTCCACGATTAAGTAGACGGGGGGATGTCCAGGGAGTTTTAGTAGGTCCTTTAAACATCCTACAAGTGCATCGTCGCTGGGATGACGCGAACCGTTGGCGTGCTCTGAGTAGAACTTGGATAGAATATCAGAGTAGGAGTCGGATTGATGACAAAGTTGGACCAGGAGCGACGAAAGAAGTCCGCGTAGGTCCTTTTTTTGATCTTCCCTAAAATCGAAGTAAAAGAAGGCCAGTGACGCAAGCCCCGCTTTCCGCATGGCATCGATGTCCTCGACAATTGTTGAGCTGGCCAAAATGATAAGCTCGAGTCGGCGATATCAATAGTTTCACATACCAAAATACGCTCTTTCCAGCACCCGCTACGAAATAGATAGAATTTCGGTCTCCGGAAGAGCGTAAATCTGGGCATTTACTTACGTTTCCCATGCACCCATAGAAGGGAACCCGGAGCCCCGGACCGTTTCCATTCTGAGAACGTGTTGCCCTGAGCGAACCATGCCGCAGACCCGCTCTGGCGTAACTTGCAGGCAATGTTATAGTTCTTCCATGGGTCGGGCGGCGACAGCCAAGTTCGAATATCCTTGTCCAATTTGTCGCCTGCCAGACCATATCAATTCCGGTCAACAATCGCGGCATCAAAAGATGACAGACGTTTTGACTTGTTCATGTCGCTCGCGAGTTTCTGCATGATCTCTACTACTCAGTCAGCTACTGAGTTGCTTCATCGTGGCCCCGCAGAACATACCGAGCGCATCCCGTACATGGTTAATTGATGTTTTGCCGTCTAAAGGGAAGAATACTCAACACCAGACATAAGCCTAGTCAATTTGCTCACCGTCAACCACACCCTTCATATTCTGGAAAAGACCATAGACGACCTCGAGGGTTTGCGCCGCAGTCATCCGAGCCTCATCCTCAGTGAGCCGATCCAACCTCTGAAGTACAGCTTCGATGTCCTTGCCCCCGAGGAGCTTCTTCTTGACAAGCGCTTCTGCGTTGCGTAGTCAGCTAATATAGAATCTCACCTAACACGGACTCACTTAGTTTTCCTTGCTGTAACTGTCTGGTAGCCAATGCGAGGATGGAGAGTAGCTCCACGAGTATCTTGATGATCAACTCAGTCATACTGACCGTAGGAGGGATCTTGGTATAGATGTCTAGGCGGTTCAAAAAATGTTCAACCGACTCGAGCAAATCGGCTAATGTGTCGTAATCGGCTAATGTGTCGTAATCGTCAAGGACACCCTTGACCGCCTGATACGTTTGGATGTCACGAAGATGCGCGCTCAGGGACGAAAGAAAGGCACATACAGAGAGTATGATACCGAGGCCTGTGTGTATTGCCGTCACAGGTGGAACAGGCTAGAGAATGACGGTCAGGGAGATTGAAACCCAATCGGCGCCTACGGACATACCAGGCCGAGATGCTGACCGAAATTTACAGCGGAGGCGGAGGAAAGCTTTTGTAGAACTGATAAGACATTCTTGAGGGGTCTCAAGACTTTGTCATTTCCCCGGATTTCGCTGGAGGTTTCTGTTTGTTCACGAAGAACGGCGGTAACGGACTCGACAGAGTCGCAACTCTGGAGCTTCTCGGCGAGTGGGTGATTGACCAATGCCTTGCCCGTCTGGTTTTCATAGTCTCGAAAGGCAACCTCAAAGAGCGCCTGAAAGTGAGAGGGTCCTGACTGGTCACTCATGTGGGAAGTAAGGGAGAAAGAAATATGGGAGGGGAAAGAAGAGTCGGTTTGCTGGGGGGAAATGATGGGGAGTGTGGGATGTGGTGGAAGAGGGTTGAACGAGGACAGTCGTGCACTGCCTGGCTTATCGATGTCACCGCAAATGTTCACATGCTACAGTAGTTGCCTAAAATAGTGACCAGGCCTAATTGGTGGAAAGACGGACGAGCGCTTTTCCAGTCTGGACACGATGAGGCAGTGAGGCAGCGAGGTCCGAGATGACGAAAATGAGAGAATTGTTTGATTGCTTTGCGAGAAAAAACGGTTGTGGACTTGCAGCAGCGTCGTGCTGTTACGTACAGTACTGTAGTGCACGCCTCTGCCTCATGCCTACAGTATTTTCATCCCCGCTCGGCACTGGATCCATGGAAGTTCCGACTGATGCTCCCAATGCGTAGTAGTTCCCGCAGATTTGATTCTATTGTTGTAAGGTTCGGCCAAAGAATGCTCCGTGCCCCAACATCTACATCCGCACCGAGCAAATTTTTTGAGCATGGCACTCTCTTCAAGCAGACAGTCCTTATAGAAATGTTGAAGCCGTACGTTTATTACTCCAATACGGCGCTGCGCTGACATTAACGACAAGGCCGAATATGGCTTGACGGGTGCATCGAATGGCTTTACGGGAAACTTTGAAATTGTTCGCGCTCTCCTTCAACGTGGTGCTGACGTGCATGCGCGGGACAGGTTCAACAAGACACCGCTCGTCGTCGCTCGAGCTGGCGTCAGATTCTGGACATGGTGAATATGAAATATGGCGCCAGGTAGAGCGAATCTAGGAGCTAAATATGGCCACCCATTTTATTGGAGGAGAACGGATCAGAGGCCCGTATATAGTCATGTAAACGCAAAGCAAAGTGCTACGTAGGGTTCTGCACCCAAGGCGCACTTTAATGGATTTCAAAAATAAATAAAAATAAATAAAATAAATAAAAATAAATAAAAATTATGGCCACCTCATCCATCTCACAGTTGGTATTTTGTTTATTATTTATTTTTAATGCGTACAGCAAAATTTGAAGGGAAAGCGATAAACAGAGAGTACGGCACATTGTCCATATTTTTTTGAGTGATGAGCCGAAAAAATGATTCTAGATCATCGATAGGCAATGGACGATCTGGAGTCATTTTTTCGGCGTGGCTGTGGCACACTCCTGGCAAATAGGAGGCGCATAGAAATGTCGATATGACTCCTGTTTGATGCTAGCCTCGCCTGAGAAGCGTAACTTCTGACTTACTGCGCGCTAATCATCAATCAGTAAATTTCTGACGAAACCCACATTTCTCGTGCTCTAAACCTGGAGAACAGATGAACACAGACCGATAAAAGCAAAAAAAAAAAAAAAAAAGGAAGTCATTACATATTACAGTAAACGTGGGGCGCCTGACTGGCTGCTTTTGGCGCAGAATGTTCTACGCTAAAAGCAGGCTCCGCTGGTATCCCAGTACAAGAACCATGAATTAAAAGGTTGCAATGACAAAGACAGGTAAAGGTGAGTATAAAGCGAGTTAGTTAGGAAATCCTAATTATGACTTATCGTGGGGAGTAATTGCCTCCAACAGCCCGCCTGTAATCTCTCCAGGTCTATCATTAAGATGTAAGGGAGACTGCTCGTCAGGGAAATCACCATTACATCTTAACGATAGACCCAGAACGCTGGTTCACAATGCCGAGCTGACCCACAAATCCGGAAAATAACGGCCCCTCCTGAGTATGCCCTCATTTGGATGGGACAACTTATAAAATAGCTGGATCTGCTTCTCAGACAAGCTAACATATAAGCTGTCCCAACTTGAATGGGCAGTTTCTAGTACGCCGAAACCTCAGTCTGTTAACTTGGAAGATTAGAAAGACATTCTTGGGCGAATTCCCAATCCGAAACTATGGGAATTAGTCAAAGCAAGGGGTGTGATATATACACTGGCCGGGTCTACTGATGTCATCAGATAAAGTGAGGAATCCATGCAACCATCTGTGGCGTGGACAAGCCGGAGCAATTGCCTGAATAAGAATACAACGATTTCGAATGTGAGATAAGTTTTTCCCGGATTATTAGGAGATTGGAGATGGCACCTTCGAGATCGATGGCTCCGGGAAGCGTGATTCCGTCGCCGGTCCACCCACCTGTAACCGGAGAGAGTGAGAAAATGCATGACATCACAAGGGCATGCGCCGTACCACCATGAGCGAGAAAGTACTCGGACTGCGCAACACCGCTCGAAACACTCAGGCCAGCAAAGTGATATGCGCCCCGGATGATACTGTTGTTCATAGAGCCTATATAATTACGATAAAAGTAGCCGTCTATGAAACCTGTGTCGAACATAAGTGTGGGTCAAACCCATTCGAGTACGGTAACAGGGGCGAAGGGAGGAGGGGGTTCGTGTTTCATGAAAGTAGGCCGTACCTGTTCCCTCGGTCGCTTTGATGTACGCAAACGCTACACCCTGGGATTTCACTTTTTTCCAATCGAATAGTTTTTTGCCAGTTAGAAACATCTATGCCCTGCGGTCCCATCAAGCGCTTTGCCAGTGGGCTTGCAATCGCAGTAGCAGAAGCAGCAGCAGCGAGAGCAAAGAACGTGATGAGGAGAAGTCCGAGTCGCATGCCGTTTGGTTCTGTGTTGGCCCGAATTCGTCCGTTTGTCGAGTGATATGTCCTGCACGGAGAACGTGAAGCATTGCCCTACTATCCTGCGCCCAGTATAGCATATAAAGGCACCAAAGTCCTTGATTTTATATCTCTGTTGAGTTTCCAAAAGAAATGGAAAACGTTCGTCTCGAGGGGTATTGGAGCCACCACGAGTTTTTGATATAGATAAAAGCCCAATGACTCCGACACGGATTGTTTTTGAGGGGCTTAGCCCTAGCCAGTAGCCATAACGTTAGTTTAAGCTTTTGGTGATGATCTGGACCACCGGCAGGCACTGGCAGCTGCATCATGATGAAGGAGAATGCCAGTGGAGCCCGAGACTCTCATACGCACCCCCGGTAATGACTTAGTGCCGATAAAATGTCTTCTCGGGTGGGCCGTGTGTAATAGCGACATTGGCAACGTGAGCTCAGGTCCTTTGCAGAACTGAAGAGGGTATGTGTGGTAGGGGGCGAAAGTCGGGTTCGCAACGAGTGACTCGGGCACGTGCCATAGTGACGATATAACCATTCTCTTCCGTTTCTCTCTCTGCTCTGCTCCTTCTTCCTTTCATGTTCTGCTTCCTATTCACACTTCACACAGTAGAAAGCTTTCATCCGTTTCTCACCTGGCTTTCTCACGATGCTCCGAAGATTGTCGTTGGGCTAAGTGCATGATGACTCCTTCGCCAGAACAAAATCATGTCCTCGGATTAAGCCGACCACTGGCAGTGCGTAGCACGAGCATATGCTAGTGTGATGCTAGTTGCATCCAATTAAATTTGACGAGAGCGTTAGATCCAAACGATTGCGCCGTTCGTGTGGTCATTTGTGGGATTAAGTCTTAAGAGGTGACATCGTTGATAGGAATGCACCGTACGCCTTCTCGAGGAGAACTTGATCCAGATCAGGGACAGTTGTCTCTCAACAGATACAGTGCAGTACAGCATATTCGAAAGAAGAAAAAAAGTGTCTTTCCAGAAAAAGGGGGCCCCCTCGACGATTTTCTAGTACCTGTTCCGAGTTCGAGACAAATAAATTGGGGCAGTCGCGAACGAATGAGACAGTCAACAAGACGAGAGAGAGTTCTAATACCTTCAGGTCCATCCAGATGCCCCAGGGCTCATAACCAGCAGCTACAGTCCTGCGTTCCGCCCTCGCCTGAGTCGCCTCTCATATGTACCCCATTCTGTCCTTTGCGTTGAGCCTTCTGACGATGTGATCATAGTACTGCTTCCATAGAAGCATCATGATGCATGCCTTCTAGTTCAGCTTCCAGTAAGCACCGTGAGGAAACTAGGTTGAATCTCCTCGGGGTGCTCACTAGTGCTTGTATGGTCATGATGATATGCGCGACCGTGATTGAGAACCATGCTCCTACTGAGACTATTGATCATCGCCAAAGGTACACTATGTCCGTGGCTAATAACAACAGCCCGTGGAGATTATTGCCACAGACCCGATTGAAAAATCTTTTAGACTCTCTCGCTGGTTCAAGTGGCAGGATCATTTCCCCGTTCGGTGGTATGAATCAACTGAAGGGTAGTAATACCCATGCATTACGACGAAGAGTGCCGCTGGCAGACAATTAAAGCACCAAGTGGTAAGGGGAAAGAAGAGAAAGAAGGATGAATACTGATTACAGTCAGGCGAGCCAACACGACTCGGACTCCGAGTCCGAAACGGACAATGGACAGCGGCGGGCGACTGCGGGGGCGAGCGGCCAGAAGTCAACTGAGTCCCTCGACCTCCGTGCCGAGGTCTACCGTGACCAATGACAATATGAATCACACTAAGTGTCCACTTGGACTCAGTTGCGAAATATGGAGCACCGTGACGTGTGGCGTTGCGAATGAAGTTCACCATAATAAGAACTTCCTGCCCCACATGGATCCGAAGTCTGACAACAACCAACCATAAGGTTGAAGAGAAGAGAGAAAGATATAATCATACAACTGTACAGTATGCTCAAGTGAGTTTGAGAGAGAGAAAAAAATCTGCCTCAGTTTCCGCGGCGTTCGGCAACGCCACTCACTCACGCGAGGGCCGCGCAAAAGCCCCCATGCAAGTACATCATCTTCTCTTCGGGTGTATCATAGCTGCAATACGCCATCCAACACTACCAGGCATGTCCGCGAGACATTGATTCGACGAACCCACCATCCTCCGAATATCTAACCCACCATACCCCGGAAATACCGAACCCCAATCGATTTCTTTCCTAATATGGAAAGATAACTCTTTTTTTTTTTTTTTTTTTTTGATTCCGAGCCGAGCGATACAAAACGCAAGCTCCAATCCGGATTGAGACCCCTACTGAACTATTTGGATCCCCGTTGACCTCGACCCCTTGGGGTTACGGATACAGTATAGTGCTACGTGCCGTGTAAGCAGAAAGTAGTATAGAGGGAAAAAATCGCCGGCAAAGGCGGGACTTGATCGGATCGCAGCCACGAGGAAAAAATCAAGAAAAGATGTCAGAGGGATATCAAAGAAGAGGGGATACTTCAAGCAGCCAACAAGGGAAAAGAATGTTTTCAAAGCGAAAGACCTTTGCCACATAGCGCACTTGTCGAAATGGTCAGGTAGAAGGAAATGTTGTATATACACCATTTTACTGGGTGGTTCCTCTTTTACCTTCAATTGCTTCGGCGGCAATCCAGACCAATAACGACAAGATTAGGAAAAAAAAAGAGCGCCCTGCCGTTATACAGAAAAAAGAAATAATAACAGAAGCAAAATCAAGCCAGGGTAAGAGTCGACAAACCAGAAAAGCACAATGAGGAAGGTTGCAATGATGAAGCGAGGAAGGCGGAGGGAATGTGAAGCGATAATGTAATGAAAGAAAGGGCTGCGGGGCGATAGATAGATAAGCGGATAGAGAGCGCAAACGTTGAAGAGAAAAAAAAAAGGGCCATGTACGTGGGTGCGACGTGGGTGTGCGGTGGTTGCACTGTGCTACATGTATGTGTTATGTATGCGGTGGTAACCAGGAGTGTGAGTGTTGTGTATATGGCCGCGTTCGTCGGGGCCCTGTTACCGGAGAGACAGGGCATGATGAGGGAGACCGATGCGAAAGAGGGAGAGCATTCTATTGCAAAGAACAACACCCACCGCCGGTCTGCGGCGCATACGGATCGTCATTTTTGCCAACAGGACCCCATACAGATGGAACCTGCATACAGGAACGCGGTATCAATACGGGCATAAGGAAGAGCAGAAGTGGAAGGAAATAGGTGTAGAAAGGCGGAGGGGACTGACGAGGTGATCTGTTGTTGTCTTGCAGTATCGTATAAGACTTGCGCTCGCTTCGCTGACACGTATGCGTGGACGACCGAGATCCTCACGTAAGCGCTGGTTATGCTCAAGGAGTCGTCGAAGCTTCAACTCTGACATTGACTGCTTTGGACGTGATGACATGTTGTGATTTTTTCAAAGAGGAGTTGAGAGGATTGGATGCAATGATAATGGTATTGGGGAGGACAAGGTAAGCAATCCTTGCTACATTAAAAGTGTCACACGTTCAGCAAATGTGAGTGGTGGGCATGTAATGAGCATGCTGTTCTCACCTGGAGGGAAAGACCTTTGATCAGCCGGACAACGCACGGCGATCGGGAAAGTTGGAAATTAAGGTAAAGACGGCAAAGGTAGTGGCGCCGCGAGGACCCTCAATGAATATGTGAGGGAGATGGGAAAGGGAGTGGGAGGATAGAACAGAATTGGGCGCTGGATAGGGAGGGAGGAGGAGAGAGGAGATGCTGTAAGGGGGAGTGAGAACGGGAAAGTGGGAGTTACGATACAAGCGAGACAGGCACAGGCCCTTTCCGGGCAATTTGCACGCACGTGCTTCACTCTTTCCTTTGGCCTCTCCCACCCCAGATAAGGCCCCCCATGCCGTTTCGTCGGCTATAGTTTCGATAGAACCTTTTCCTCGTCTCTGTTGCCATGCTCGCTGTCGTATTCTAGTCGTACAAACTCCAAATGAAACTTCCTTGCACAGCACCTAGGCTGTCGTGTTGCAATGATCCCTTTTTAAGGGACAAGTGAAAAAAAATAAAAATAAAAATGAACAGGCGCTCGATGATAAAGAGACCGTCTACTGTAGTCTACAGGCTATAGTGGGGAGGCTCAATGGCCTCGGATCGTTTGTTTAAACATCTTCGAGGAATTTGCGCACGCCGCTCTCGGGTAACGCTCCAACGAACTGTTTCACAGGTTCACCGCCGCGGAACGCCACAACAGTAGGCAGGGCGCGCACCTGAACGTAAGCTTAGTCATCAACCTCCTGAGCGAGAGAGAACGTGGAACGCACACCATGCTTTTGCGCGAGCGCGACGTGCTCATCCGTGTCGACTGTGATGAGATCAATTGGTCGACCTGAGCCCGTCTTGATGTCTGCATCACTCGCGAGCTTTTGGAGGATTGGCGAGAGTGTCTTACAGGGGCCGCACCAGCTGTGCATGATACATCAATCACATCATTAGTTCGTCTATGATCGCATCGTGGCTGCCAAAGACGCACTCGGCATAAAAGTCGACCAGCGCCACTCGCTCATTTGTTCTCGTGGCAGCTGTCACTCTGCCAAGGGTCTGTGTACAAGCATCAACGACATCAACAAGACGAGCGCAGCGAGTAAAGCAGACGTGCGACCCTGACATACAGCTTCGTCGGCCCCATGGATCTGTTCAAGCCTGCATTTTGAAGTTGAGAAAGTGCGTGCGGAGAGGGAGGACGGTCTGATGAGGCGCAATAGCCGTCCAGTGGGGACAGATGGCATTTGTCAGAAGAACCCAATATTTGCAGCAGGCAACCTCCGTGGGCATTCGCGTTGCCCTCAGCACGTATCGTTCCCACGCGCAGGGAGTCCATACTGTCTTCCGTATTGAAATGAGCTTAATTTCCGCGAAATCAATCAACGTGGATCCCTCCCTTTCCTCCTCATTTTTCCGGGTCTCTGCGACGTGAAAGCGGACAGACTGCTGTGTGACCCAAACTAAATCTGATTACAACAAAGCGATACAAGCGAGCGAGGAAAAAGAGGTCGAGTCGCTTTTCGGGCGAATTAGTCTGGCAACCGGCGTAAGAAGAGCACCGTAGGCGATGCTTGTCACCGACCTCCGACCTCCGACTGAGCAGCATACAGCACAGTACAGTACACTTCCAGAGCTGTACTGAAACAGTCTCGCCATGATTTGACATGCGGATTTGAAACGAGGCAGGGCAATCAATGAGGATGTGTGTGAATTGTGAAGGGAACCGTGGTCGTTGTTGTGGCAACGGATGAATTGTTTTCCTGTTTGGTTGACTCACTCTCGTTTCCACAATCTCGGCTCTCCCAGCAGTATATAACTTCTCTCGTTTCGCCTACTCCCTTTTTTTCTTCTTCCTTAACTACGTTCATTGTTCACCCCCTTCACGGCCATTTCCCTTGTCTTTCTTTGTCCTTGTCCGAGCAGGGTTGGTTCTTTCTCCCCCTCCTCTTGATCATTCTCTTTTCTAACTACTCCCGTCCCCCACAGTTCTCACTAAGTAATTATCAACGCCCTCAGGATCGTCTAAACGAAACACCCTAAAAGATAGTCAATATGCATTTCTCCCTCGCCTCCCTCGTCCTCGCCACCCTTGCCTCTACCGTCTCGGCCGCAAACACCCAAGTCGAAGTCGGTGCTAATGGTACCTTTACCTTCAATCCCCCGAGTGTCAATGCCTCCACCGGCGACACTGTCACGTTCGTCTTCAACCCCAAGAACCACACCGTGACACAATCAACATTCGCCGCGCCGTGCCAGCCCATGTCTAATGGTGTCGACTCTGATTTCCAACCTGTGGCCGCAAACGCGACCAACGTCCCTTCATTCTCTGTCACGGTGAACAACACACAGCCCGTTTGGTTCTTCTGCAAGCAGACTGGGTACGGTGTCACTTTACCCCTTCCTCACATGGATTTGCAAGCTGACCATCTATGATATAGTCACTGTGAGGAGGGCATGGTCTTCGCCATCAACCCGACACAGAACAAGTCCTTTGACGCATTCCAGGCTGCTGCCAAGGCTTCGTCCTCTAATGGCACACCTGCCTCCAACTCGAGCTCGGGTTCAGGTTCGGGTTCGGGTTCCAATTCCGCTGCGAGCACAGGAACGGCAACAGGTAGCACCCCCTCTTCTTCCTCGTCATCAAAATCCAACAGCGCCGTCGCTATTGGTGCACGTGCGGGTGGCCTCCTCGCTGTTGTCGGCTTTGCCGCTGGCATTCTACTCTAGGCTGTTTTCCTTTTTCTTTTCGTCTAGAGTGTGGTGGTTTGTGATACCTTCCCTTTCCTTTGCATATTGTCAATCGTGTTTCAATGACGGCGTTGTTGAAATACTCTCAAGTACGGTCTTTTGATTAGTATTTTATTTGATAGCTGGGCTATGTAGTGATGACACGAATAAGAAAGATTTGGCTGAACTCAAAAAGATAATGAAAGAAAATGTAAGGCGTCGTCTCGAGATGATATAAAAGGCCTTTGATGTTGTGTTACTGTACTGTAGTTATGTTGGCGTCTCGGTGCTTTCACATGCGGTGGTGTTATTGTGATGAATATGGCAATTAGAAAGAAAGAAATGCAGGTGCGGGGTTCGTGCCAACTGTCATCAATCCCCATGAAACATGATGTTCATCTATACGAGTCCATCAACGCATTGTCTCATGACAATACGTTGTGCCATGACACATCTATCTTCCATCAAACGAAGCACATCATCCCTTCCGACATTTTGTTCTATCTCCACCGCATTTGGCATACAATCATATAGGACACAGGACACAGAACTCTGAACGATGGCTGATCTGATCATGGGCGCGCACACTGGCACGTCCCAGCTAAAAATATACTGTACGTTACGTACTGTATGGCACATTGGCACATCGGCTGGCTGACACCGTGCCTCCCGGTCCCATCATGATCTGGCATCGCACTGCCCTATAATTATTCCGAAAACGAACGCCAAATAAGACTGGCTGAAGCTATCAACTATACTTGTACAGTATATATTCCCGCAAAAGGGGGATTTGTGCCGTAAATGGTCAAGTCGGATCAACCACTGAAATACGTACAGTACGAGTACAACACTCATCCGATCCTCCGGAACTGTCAGTGTCAGTAGAGTGCCGGACCACCTGTGGCTGTGGTGCGGCGGCGCTGCCAGCATAGTTTCATGCTATACTGGGTGTCAAGGTATCACCGGGGATGCGTCACGATGTTGAGAGTAATACTCAGGCTGTTGCTACCTGCTGCGGTCTGCAGTCTAACTTCGTGTGACCCCATCGCAAATGAGCTCGCGTGGCGGCACTAACACGCGCAGAAGGACAGTGTTGCCACGGCAAGTATACATGTGCATGCATATACGTATTCAGTTGCTATTAAAATTGCGTGCGCGAGCTCAGCCTCAGCCTCAGGTTCATTTTGGGCACGAGCTCAAGGTTGGACATGATCATGCCAGTGGGAGGTGTTCAGTTACTGCTGTTATAGTAGTACTTACGAGATACTGTACATTCGGCTCGGCTTACTTCAGGAAAGGAACGATAATGTAGATGTGGACAAAAAAGGGTTTTCCATGCGGTGATATTGCCATATGCATATAGCGTGCACGCGACAGATTTCTGTCGGATCGAACACTAATTCCGGGCGAGGATACTACAGTATCGTCAGTTGATCGTCGGATTGCCAGGTCCTAGCACCACCAGGTCACCGCCACGTCGATCTGAGAAGGGAACAATTTATATATATGGTACGTTATCCGAGTCGGTAGTCGAATCGTACGTACTGTATCCTTGACTCTTTCCGGGCTGCTGTGTACTGTACTCTTCGGCGACATTATTTCCCAGATCTCGATGGCATCTCAGTAGGCCATCCAGTGGCAAAAATGCTGGCTTAAGAACGGTGTTGTCTCTGTTGAGAGCGGAATGTTTCGCGGAGGCTCGAGTGGGGTTGCCACTTGGAATAATACAGTACAGTACAGCCTTCCTCGACTTGGCAGACGCAGACTTTGAGCCTGAGCGAGCTGCCCAACTGCACTGACACCACTTCACCTCCCACACAGTCGACAGAGGCTCCTGCTTCACCGACCCATGTTCATTCCTGCGACATAGCCAGTCAGCACGGCGTCTCGGACGGCAAACGTACCCTAGTTGCGCGACCTGCATCTCCCTCTCGAGCCACTTACCATGTTGCATCGCCCTGGAGCTCTAGTCTGGTGCAGATAAACTCTTTTCCATAGCAAAATGTTCAAAAATTGTATGCACCTAGGATCGCAGGCGCAAAATAAGATGTGGTTGAAGCTGCGGGCGAGACATGGGCCGTACTAATAAGGAAGGGACTTAGCGGCCCGGGCACGTGAAACCCTCAGCCCGCAAACTGGCAACGAGTCCGAGTCTCACTGGGACCGTGGCGGCGTGTTCAAGCTGGGAGCGATATTGTTGTCGACACCCTCTCCAGTTCATGATAAATCTCTAGACATGGTGAATCTCGAGCGACAAGCAAATTCCTGGACCGTAGGAGTGTCTTCGAACGTCCGCACAGCCCCAGGCACGCTGTGTAAATGTGGAATGTGGTGGGCGCATACGTTGTATGTGGTTTTCACATCTCAACACGTTTCCTACCGCTCTTCAGATACAACGCATACTATGTCTGAGGATATTATGCTGATGGATGGAAAGTGCTGGCGCACTTAAACGGGCGCAACATGGGGGTTACAAGTCCAGACATAAGGTCCATTATCAGATACAATGCCATCCGAGAAGATGAGCGGGGGTCGCATCCAGGAAGGGTCTCTGTGACGGGCTCACGAAATGCTTGGCATGGTCGAATGGGATACAGTACTGTAAGGACCTCACCGAGTCATTAAGATAGTAAGATAGATGAAGTAGGCCGCCGTCACGTGGCTCCTTGGGCCATCGACGCGCGATCGTGTGCGGCGGGCGTGTTGAGTACCATGCTGCCTCAGTCTCCAGTCTATGATAAATCCTTAGACAGGCCAGTGAACGTTGAGCAATAGGTGGATTTCTGGATCGTAGGAACGTCTGAATGCCCACCCCACACAGCCACAGACATGCAGTGCGTGCCTGTGTTGTGTAGTATTGGTTCTCACATCTCACCACTTTTCCCAACTACCCTCCAGATCCCACGCATACTATGTCTGAGGATATCATGTTGATGGAAATGTCTGGCTCGTTTGAACGGGGGCAACATGGGCTTACACGTCCAGACGCAGTACTAAGGTTCGTCATCGATGCCAACTACTAGTACTCAGGCCTTCCGTCGCTCATTTCATTCAGAGTGGGCAATGCACAGAACAACGGCAGACAGCGGCATTTAATGCCATTAGGAGTGGTGTTGACAGGATATCGTCTACTCACGACGATCGCGATCTTGGGCATTGGTATCCCAAAGGCGGTATATTCTTACTATGGACAGTCACTGATATCACCGTCATTGGATTGGGTAGGAGGGGTAGTATTTGGCCTTTTGTTGGTTTAATCTTTTTTTTGTTCGGTTCAGGGACTTTGTTAAGCTGATGGTTCTCAGGTTGTTCTGGCTCGGGGTCATCGAGGCCACACGCCCAGAATTATGCCCGAGTTTTTTTGAGGTCGATTTGGCTCACGCAATCCTGGGGTTTCTGGGTCGTGATGACACACCCTCACCTTTGGATCCTGCAACTCTGGGGTCTCTGCGTCGTGGCGACACCTCCTCACCGTTGGCTCCTGAAATTCTGGGGGTTTTGAGTGATGACACTCCCCCACCTTTGATTCCTGAGATTCCGGTGGTTCCGGGTCATCATGACACCTCCCCACCTTTGGCTCCGGAGATCCTAAGGGCCTTGCGTCGTGGTGATGCCCCCCACCCTCCGCCCTTTCCAGCACATTTCTCCCATCATCCAGCTTACCCACCTCCGACCCAATCATTCCCTGTACCTTCTATACCTGCAAACACTCATTTAGCAACTCCCTCGCGCCCTATTTCACCGACGGTGCAGCTTTCAGGGACAACCCCCGACCACCAAAATATCGCTCCGGTAATGCCTGGTTTTAAACCATTGCCCTCAAGATTCGCGATACAGAAAGGGCCGCGACCCTTCGACCGAAGCTGGAGCTATCGTGCGTATACCAGTGCGCTTTACAACATTCGGGTGAATAATGCATGACGTTCGACAGTCGATGCGAATGAAAGAGAACCTGAGGTTGACTTGACCGATTTAAGAGACGAAGAATTTGAATCAAGACAAGAGACGAGCAGGACGAGTAGTCACTCGCATCGTCCCATCACTGGCACCGTTGCGAGAATACGTGCGTGTTTAGCATGATCACAGCAGAAGGCACACTTCTAAGCGAACATCGCTTCACGCTAGGTCGCGCACCACCGAAGATGACCTTGAGACGCACTCGCTCGGGGCAACCTCCTGCTAGAGACATGCCGGGATCCTCAGGCTCCGCCTACAAGATATGTAGAATACCGGATTGTAGTCAACCCCGCTTCTTCAACCCTCACACTCAAGAACAACTAGATTATTGCGAAGCGCACATAGTGTATGTTTCCGTTTCTTACCATGCATTGCATCATTTCTGACTCATCCCTCCAGCACTGCATTAAGAGATTATGCGGTGGCTACTTGCAAGGGATGCAGAAGATTGCCGGTTCTCGAAAATTCAGTTTATTGTAGCCGATTCTGTGCGGGCGGAGGGAGGTCGGCGGCCATTGTGTCTCTGGGCTTCGTACCAGCTTGCCAGGAGTGTCGTCGCCCCATCGCGGAGAAAATCTACGGTGGGCATTTCTGCAGCCCGGAGTGTTGGAGCGCCTACCTTAGTACCCATTCGTCCCGTCCAAGTCGCTAACTCTTGGACCTCCGAAATTCCATAATTGGGCACGTTTTTCCGTGTTAATCCTAAGCACGTTGCACGGGAGATCACTTGCCAGTGCACATATGTATTCTCCATACGTCTGGACACCACACGGCCTTGGAGTCACAATTTCACTACTGGCAGTGCCCGTGTCGACACGGTACCGTACAGCGAGGGTCTGGAGACGCATCGGAGTTCATTTTGCGACCCTCGGGCACCATCCTTTACATGGGCACAGTCAACACTGACCGAGTCAACGCGTACAGTACTATTCCGGGTAACCAAACCCACATACATAATCACCGTCTCCGGGCCTTGACTCTCTAAATTACGCAGAACGTTATTTCAGTTTTCGATCCATAAAAAAGAGGCAGAATAATAACCACTAACCAAAATTCCCACCTGTGCCCCTCGGAGCAGAACCCTCCAAAGCGTTCCACGCGGTGACGTGGGCTCATGAGTCCACATAACCTACAGGGAAGGTCCGGGAGGTTGGGTGGTGCTCGAGACGCACTCGCTAGGGCCGTCTCCTGGGGATATGACTCCCTAAATTACAGTAAGCAGAACGTTATTCAGTTGTCGACCCACAAAAAAGAGGCAGAAGAATAACCACTAGTCACAGTAACCACTCCCACTTGTGCCTCTCGGAGCAGAACCCTCCAAAGCGTTCCACATAGTAGCGTGGGCTAATGAGTCCACATAACCTACAGGGAACCTTCGGCTCCTTTAATTATACAGTATATATATATATGTTCCTCCACGTATCATACGTTCCGTGCTTTTGAATGTTGGTTCTGTACTACTACGAAAGTTCTTCGGTGATACATCTCAGATATGATGCCAATCCGAAAACGAGGAGTCATGTCCGAGCGTGTTGGACATGTTGACCTCATTCAGATTGTGAAGCGCACGGAAATCACCCATCGAGGCCCTTCAAAGTCGACTATAGATATGTTTAGAGATGACAAGCAAGGAAGCAAACGAAACTCCACCACATACATCCTCTAATATGAATCCCTTCCACTTCCGAAAGAGAAAGTACAGCACTGAATAGTAACGCTACATACAAACCTCATCTATGAAGAAAGAACCAAAAAGCAAGGTATGGCCATCTGTCCGTTCGGAGGTAAATAAATATGGTTCAAGATCTGTGTTGTCGCTCTCCTCGTCTCGTCATCGCCCGGTCATTCTCGCTTCTGGCTACGCCATGACGATCTACGACATCCGTGTGCTGCGGCGCTGAGTGAGCCTTGGTATCCTTCGCAGTGAAGCGCTTCCGAAGCGCGGCGATCATCTTCGAGAACCTGTATATTCCCAATCATTCTCCTGCTCAGCAAGCTACTCTTTCACGAGGAGCGGAAACAAAGGAAATCGATCTCACCAGAACACGTTCAACCCGTTAAGGGTAATATTTCCACAAATGTAACTCGCGAAAATGGCACTCGAGAGCCCGTCGTGCACCTCGAGTAACGTTTGGAGAAATTGGTATGACTGACGAGAATCCGTGCCGTGAGATAACCTGAGAACGATTGTACGCAAAGATCGAAGGAGATGCGTACAATGATAAAGCCATAGCCGATACGTGCGCAGGCGAATGTGCAAAGCAAAATCAAGCCGTTGACAAGTTGTAGAGGGCTGCCAGTTTGTCCAGTCTTGTCTAGCATCCTGCATATAGTGACATCAGATACGAAGAATGGGTCAAGGATGATCACCATACCAATGAATGTTCAAGAATGGCGTGCTCCTGGAATCGCAGGGACCGTCACGGTATAATACACGAAAGAAACCGCGGGAAAAACCACGTACAACTCCCAAAGTATGAAACGTGGGCCGTAATACGCAAGGAAAGGCCTCTGTAACGGGCGCGCGAAACGCTCAGCATATTCGAATGGGATAAGAAGATGAATGACACCTCACAAAGACATTGAGATAGATGACCAAGCAGGCCCACCCTTCATGCACATACAGAATGCATATGTTAGAATCAGTCTTATCGTAGGAGGGGCTCAGCGACATCGACGCGTACCATGAATGACAAAACCCATCCCTTCATAATGAACCAGACACACTATCGCATCCCACAGAAAGTATCTGCCAAAAAACGCGTAGGGGTTGTAAGAGCCATGGGCATGAAGGGGAAGCTCACGCGTGATGAACAATTCTTACCCGCTCGTGACGGCAAATAGCGTGCCGACGCGTGGGTCCCACCCGAACGCGCGATCCGCCGCGAGGGCAGGGAGATGGAGATAGCGCGCGGCCATTGGGAGGATGAGCAACGCGTGCACGAGCGATGCCACGTGCGATTGCCTATAAATTGCAAAGTGGTAGTAGTCAGTGCACGCGCCCACAACGACAATGACACGAAAACACACCACCCGACGCGATCGCGCGATCCTAATGCATCCCAACCCTTCTTCCCGAGGAGGAAGCGCGCGAATTCAGGCGCGCCGAGGTGGTGTATGGCCGCAAATCCGACTGTGGAGATGAGCAGCGTGGGGAGGTGGTCTGGTAGGTGTAGCGGGAGGATGGCAGCCATCGAGCGTGTGCTGTGTACTGTATTGCACTGTACTGGTACCGTAGGGGATAAACCGAACAGGTGTAAACGCGGCTACGGCACGTGCCACCACGGCAAAGCGCGGCACAGCTCGGATACGACCGGACTGGGGCATCGTCAACGCGGATATGATCTCTCGCTTAACCCTTCTCTCTCTCAATTATGTCCCATTGTGATATCGGGTTCGTGTTTTACGTCAACTCTCCCCTTCAATCACAACCTGCTACGCACCCCACTTCGCAGTCCTCCCAGAACAATTGGTCCCCGTAATGGAGAATGTTCCACGGTACGTCAACCTGCCACCACCCCCCTACCCTTGCCACCGTCCGACCCCACATATACCCTGTGCCCCTCACCCTTGTTCGCGTCCACGTCCGATTTAAGAGACTTCCTGACATTTGGGCCCAGTACTGTATTCAAGTTATGAGAACTCTAACCATCAAAATGCCTCCGCTGGGCCTATCAATCTGCCGATATCTCCACTGGAAGAACACACGTTGCACACGACACACAACTAGGTTCTGGGGACCATTCTGATTGAATTTGTCTTCCGTCTTTTTGTTGACCTATACCTATTCTAATGCTCCTCGACACGCGTACGGCATGCTACATTTTTATGGTTCTGTGCCAAGACTTGGAGCGATCGGGATAAATCAGATCGCGCGCAACGCTTCATTTCCGTCGATATTTTTAACCCCTCCTGACACAAACGCAAATCAGACATTTTGGGTGGTGAGTCACTGCTTAGATTACAAATACAAGATCAAGGGTGTTCTCGTTATCGCTTGTACCCGAGCGCTACGCAGACCGCCAGATGGAAACCTCGTGTATCAGATAACCAGATCCGTGCCCATCGCATTGATACTGACGCTGCACCAATAAACGCCACGGAGATATGCGAGCCCACGTCAATTACCGACCAGCGAAAGCTGTGGGCGGCCTTCGTTGCTGGTTACAGATCAACGCATCAATGTTCTGTGGTCAACGCCCGGCGAAGTCATAATATTTATATCCCCCAAAGCTTGCTTTTGAGGGTGTGGGTACCACAGCAGTCACGCGACGTACGGCCAAAGACTGCACCGCAGCGTCGAAGCGTTATTAATAATTGTCAATAGTAGGTCCACGTCCATCATCACAGAAGAAATCTTTCATGACTGCGGCAGTGCCGGCGCCACTTCAGAATGAACCAGACCCAGACCCACAATCATGAGTTTCACCGTTATGGTCTGGACGAGGATGTGAAAAGGGGATGGCCGAGTCGGACTCGGCCCCACTTGCTTCTAATTAGACAAGTCCCTCGCTCGGTTCGGTTCACGGGCATAACTTGTGCTCATGCTTCGGACCGAACACTTGTTCCAATCGTGCGTACAGAACAGTATCTGCATTTGTGACCTGATCCGGACCTGAAACGCAGAGCTGAAAGCATACAGTAGTACTAGACGTCCGCAGCAATGACCACGGTTTTTGATCACGGTCCACGGGTCGTTATCCGACATATCGGGAGAGAGAGAAATAAATCAACCGATGCCATGGACACCCCCACTCCACGCTGCCCTGGAACCCCCAGGGACAACCCAAACTGGTCTACTATTGAACTACCACAGCTGCTTTAGCATCGCTGCTACCATATTGCTGCTTCTTCTTCCCCGGCGCTCTGCGCCACTGATTCAAAAGGATTCCCGGAAGGGACAGAATCCGCGGTGACAAAAGAAGAAAAGTGTGGCACAGGTGGCCGCCCTCCGAGTCGGCCGCCGAAGTGGCCGGCCGAAGTGAGAAAAAAAGTTCAGTAAAAACTAAAGCGGCAAAAACCGGAAGAGAGTGCTGTAGTGTAGCACGTGGATCACTGAAGATGGGCGCGCGCGGAGATGGGACGACGACAGCTAACAGTAGCTGACTCGTATGCCACTGATTACTGTAAACAAAGTCACCTATCCTCAACAATCCCCCAATCCGATCTCGTCCCCCTTCCGCGATGCATCCTTCTCCCGGGCACATGGCCAAAAAGAAAGAAGACAACATGGAATGACGAATAATACACCAACTCCACGCCATATGACGATCGCACAAGTACAACTCTCCGCCCCACTGTACTGTACTGCCATTGCACCCGGCCCAAAAGATTTTAAGACAGATCGCGGAAATTTAAATAAAAGCAAGGGGTAAAAATCCACCGGCGAGAGCACGTTGCGGATGACTGTGCACTGTGCACCCGGTCATCATTCCAGTCATCATTCCACCCATCATTGTGCCGTGGGATCGTGCCGTGCACGGCAAAGGGCAAGGGCCAAGCGCGCAGGGGGTCTTTTGGACAAGATCTCCTGACTTGGGGCTTGGCCATTTCATTTTTTTTTTGGAAGTGTAGGCTGTACAGTAGGCTGTAGGCTACATGAAAATTTTTTTTTTCATAGAATGCAGTGCCCTGGCTCGTTTAAGCCACTTTGTTCTTTGTTCTTGGGTTCTTATTGTCCTTCGTTTCACTTTGTTTCGATTCACACGTGTGTACTGAATGTGACTGTAAAAGGTTACACTTGTGTATGCACTGCCCGTATTAGGGTTGTCCACTTTCAAAGTTCAGTTACTGTACTGTAAGTTAGTGATACTGTACTACATGTGGCTGGCAACCCGGCACCCAGCACACCGGCACATCCGAGCATATCCAAATTCATTGTTCTTATATGTAAGAGTTTTTTTTTTAAGCTGAACACTGAAACAATAAGTTCCTGTTAGACGGCGACAGTGCAGTGGTCGCTATAAAATATAAAAATTAAATGCCCTTCGTTCTATATGCCATTGAAAATGAACTATGTTCCATTTTTCGTCACGACCCGCTTATTTGAATTATAGGATTTTTTCGCAGCATGCTCACGCGGAGAAAGCAATCATTTCGCAAGTGAGACCGGAGGAAGGCCTAGGGAGAGATGGGACGCATAAATTTCAGTTTGAAGAGCATAACGTTGGCCCTGACTAAGCACTACTCAAAAGCCGATCATGACTGTGTAATATCGAAACGTTAAAAAAAAAACGATTACGATAGTAGTGTACAGATGTCGTGTTGTTCAGTCCAGTCCAGTCCAGTCCGCAACGTCTCTCGAAGAGAGAAAGTCGAAAAACACGACTGGGACGTGACTGTGAATGAAACGAACATGTTCAAGCTGCTCATGCTGCCTCATCATGATGCAGTGCGTGCATAATATGACGCACTGTTAGTAACCCCGTGACTAAATCCCGGCGCTTACCGCTAAGCGGTTCGTTTTTGAAAATGGCGTTCGAACTTCGAACACGGATCGATTCATTCCGGGGCGCCCAACACAACTCACCCATTTTTACTACTGTACTGTATTGTAACTTTATCACCGCGGCGGCGATTGACATGTACTGTACTGTAAAGGTGAACATTCAAACTTTCTCAACAGAACGACTGATAACGAATGATGATGTGATTGAATGATTATATATAGTATAAGCTACATTTTCCCTGGGAATCCCTTCAAACCTGTCTTGTCTTGACACGAAAAAAAAGAATGATGTAAAATTTGCAGTGCGTTCGTTCTTTCCCCGGGCTCCACCTACCTCTCCACATATCCGGAGGTACCGTATCCCCTCCCCTTCCCTCTCAACTCGGTGTCCACTTTCTGATGCGCGGACAGAAAACTCGACCTCTTGGTGACAGGTCAGGTTAGGTCAGGTCCAGTCTCCCCCCCCCCTTCTTCGAATTCAATTCAAGACGCTTCCACACCAGGGGTTGGTTGGCCTGCCCTGCGCCTGCCCTGGGGAGCGGCAGTCAAAAAAACCCGGGTCCTGTGAATTGCCGAGCCCATCGGAAGTGAAAACTGAATGATTTTTACGCTGGGTACTGAGAGTCGTCTAGGTTTAGCCCAGAAGAAGGCTCATTCCGTAGCAAGGCCGTGACAGACAGCTCTGGGAAGGAACTTGACAGTGCACTTGTACCCCCCGCTGCTGTCGGAGAAGCACTACTTCCCCCCCGATCATCAAACATCCATGCGTGGGTGTCCGGATGTTTATGTGGACCGTATGCGTTCTGTGATCTGTGATTACATGGGGTGTTGTCATTGTGGTGCCTCCGCAGTCTTTCTAAGAATACCGCGCAGTATGAATTACGAAAAGAAAAGGGGGAGGAAAACGGAAAATAGGGGTAGCCCTACAACTCTAAAATATAATGTGACTTTTTCCACGGAAAAAAAAATAATTTTTATGATTTAATAATGGTTTCTTGTATTGGTACTACGATAAAGTATTGCTCACTACGAACGGCGTTTTTTTGTGCTCCGGTGCCTCTCTTCCTTAACAAATCCTTCTTTTTGGTGCGAGATAAATACCGCCACGGGTAATAGATACATAGATAATCGAACGCAGGTGCGTGTACGTGCTGGCTTGCAAAGAATGAGGGGAGGAGGTCGGGATGTGACTCTTGATTGCAAGTTTTTTTGGGTGGTTGTTGGCTGCTTGGGTGCAAAAGAGGTAGAAATGAAAGAAGACCGGCTGAGAGGTGCTGCGCAGACTAAAGGGAGAAGGCGTGAGAAGTAATGGGGGGTCTGGCATGCATGCCAAAATGTTGACGAGAAGTGGGAAGAAAACGAACAAATTTGTTGCGATGTGAAAGAGGATCGGACGGGGTAATAAGATGTGACAAATTGCAGGGGGGGGACGTTCCGGTGGAAGGTGGGCGTTGAAGTTGGCATGAATGGGTGAATGAAACGAAACAGAAATGCAGGCAGAAATGCGGACAAGGCAACTCGGTCCTGATCGGTCATCATCATGATCATCGACGTGAGCCCACTGCGCCATTGAGCAGGCGTTCCTCTCGATCTCGTAATCCACTACGCCCCCGACCGTATCCATATTCACGGTCTGTTACCCAGCCATCGAGTTCGTCCAAACGGCGACGTCCGCGTACTTCCTCCCTGCCCGACGTCCATTCACGCGAACGAGAACGAGAGCGGGAACGGGAACGGGAACGGGAGGGTGAGCGTGGTCGCGCACGTGATGGAGAGGCAGGTTCACGGCGTCGACCACGATGTTCTTCCGTGTTTGGAGAGGTAAGGGGGGCACTGCAGGGTGATGCGCCAGCCACGGCGTGTGTGCTGTCGAGGGCAGGGCGAGCAAGACGCGGATTCGTCGGGGAGGGACGTCCCCGGGCCGTGTCGACCGAAGACCGCGGAGGTGACATGGTGAGCGAAGACTTTGCATGTGGCGCCCCAAGGGTGAGAAGTGAAAAATAGGCAGGGAGAGAAGCACGGTTGCGTTTTCTGGAAGTGACGGTAGCCTCCGGAGTATCCGAAGTCATCGAGGGTGCTGGCGGGGCCAGAGGAGTACCATATGAACTACGGCGGTGATGGTGACGGTGGGAAGAGGAAGTCGGGCCCGATATGTCAGAGTCTTCTTCCGCGGAGTTTGTACTGTGTCCTGTACTGCTGTGAGTTGTGCTGGACGATGAGTGACGATGAAGAAGAGGGATGGTTGAATGGGTATTGGTGCTGCTGGGGCGGCGGGCATAGGACAAGGCATCATGAGAGCGCAGTCGTGGGTCCTCTGTAGCGTGGACAGAAAGCAACTCGGGGTCGTCTTCATCATCATACCAGATCGGATAGGCTGGCGGGTAGGCCGACTTTACTGAGGACAGGGACATGCCGAGAGAGAGGGATGTGGGCTCCTGTGTGGGTCCTGCTGTGATTGGAGGGAGACTGGGGGAAGGCCAAGCTGAGGAAGCGGTGGAGAGGGAGGGAGAGGAATCGTCAAGTGCCTGGCATGCGTCGGAGCAGTATATACGGCTGTGGAAGGACGTAATGAGATCAGAGAGAGGGATGATGTGAAGGGAGAGAGTTCAGGGACAGATATTTACTTGTCGAGACGCATGGGCTTGCCGCATTGAAGACAGCAGTCCTCGTCAAACATGGTGGGATTGGGAGGAAGTAGTTGGCGGGAGACAAGAGGAGGTCGGTGGAGAGACGAGGGCTTTAAATGAGGGCATGACAACGCCCCGCCACGAAAACGAATAATGAATGACTCGTCACACTCACTCGCCCAATTTCACGTCTTTCCTCTTTCGGTCCCCCTCACGTTCGTCGCTTTTTCGGTAAAGTCGGAATCCGCCCATTCATCTACACGTTCTCTCGTCCCCTCCTTGTATCCACCCTCTTTTTCATTGCAGCGCCCAGGCTGCATGTTTGACCACACCCCATCCGTCCATCCTCTTTCTCATTTTCTTTACCCCCTTTTACCATCACAGCCTCTCCATTCCCCATCACACTCTTCCTCCACTCCCCCCGACTTTCTACCAATCCAACCTCCACCTCGTAATAATTCGGCCGGTTTGGTACTTAGTCCCCGCGCTTGCCCATCCCCTCTGTCATCGCCTTGTCTCTATACCGCTTCTGTACAACCATCTGCTGCCCGGTTGTTTGGCGCCGCGTCACGCCATTTGGCCCGTCAATCGTTGATCGTTGATCGGCAGCTCGGCTGACCATCCTTTCCCCCCAACCGGACATCTCCAGTGCTGCGGCGTCATCGCGTCGGGTCGAGTCGAGGGCAGCTTTACCCCGCTTTCCTGTCAGAACAGGCATGTTTGCATCATTGCCCCCGCCAAATGTACAAAGAGTGCGACTTGGTCACGGGCATATATAACGCATACCTTTTACAGTATTCGCTCAACCCGTGACCAACCTAAGGAACGAAATTAACTGAAAGCCGCTAAGCTTGTAGCTTGTTGCTTTAGTTGGCGCTTATCTTGCTCCACCCCCTGCATTAGTCCGAGATCACTTTCGGATCGAACTGGTACGCGAATCGTCAATGAGAACCGCATCAGTTCCCTTGGCCCCAACAATCTTGGCAACAGCCCGCAGCAATTTCAGTCTCTACCCATTGTCCCATATTTACACGCAATTACGGTGCAATGCCATGTATGAGTAGGTAAAATCTTCGTATTTTCTTTTGTTTTGATACATTTCGTAACGACAATATGAACCTCCCCCTTCCATCGCTACGATGACGTGCGATTCATAATTCATGATGCATGATGCCGTGACGAAATGAGACTGTTACGGGTATGCACTCTAGTGTCGACTTATCAGATCACTTGGTAGCAATCGAGTGGCAATATTGCGCACAGGTGATCATGCGCATGCGAGGGTCATGTGCGCGACGATGACGCACAACTCAAATTATCCGTCTCCCGCGCGCGCGTGCGTCGGAATCAGATTTTGCAGAAATTGGTTCGCTCAACAAAGCCAAAACCATCATTTGTACCTCTCCACTACCCAAAATTCCAATCTCCCCCACATGCTCCGTAGTTGGCTGGAGTTCATCCATCAGAAGTATTTCAACTAGACCTTTCCTGAGTGAGAGACTTTCACGAGACACGTGAGTTGCCTTGCTTTGGTGAGGTCTCTCTGCATCCACTATACTCCTCATCAGTGGCACACAGATGACGGTGCAGGGTGGAGAGTACTAGTGGCGACAACAGACGTCTTCATCTTCATATGCTGCGGACGCTGGAGTCGGTCTTAGATAGAACCGGTCACAGTCATTGCAACCCCCGCTCATGGAAACCGGGGAAGGGGCGGCATCGAATTTGCAACCATGCCCACAATTTTTTTTTGAAAGGCTTATCGTGCCAGGTACCGAAGCAACCCCCGCACTAGCAACCATTCTAAAAGGACCAAAACAATGCATTCCCAGAACCAGAAAAAAGGAAGTGTGGATTACAATGTGTTTATAATACATGCGATGACGGCAACTATTGTTTATTTCCTTTGTTCGCTTCCTCTGACGTATTATATTCCTCCTTGAATAAAGATATCGCTCAATGGCATGTGCAGGTTGCCACGTCAGCCGTCTGGCCAAAGGGGCAGGTACCAGCTACGTAGAAAGAAAAAACGATCAGCGAACCGATCCACAATCATACACACTTCTTCCCCCAACAAGGAAGGATTTACTCACGTGCGCCAAACGCTACGATAGTAGTGTTGGGAGAGCCGAACAGGCCAGGATCGACGCCGTCGAGCTGCCCATTGACGATACCGTTCAGCTCAGGGTTACGAGGTGCCGTTTCGCAGAAAGGTGTCGACGGCACGACGCCGTTGATGTTCAGCGCGTTGCGCGGGTGCTTACGGTACGCGACTGCGTTGCCGATCAAAGCCTGCTCATTGTTGATCCCAGGAAGCTTGGCAAAGTCCACCATCGCGTCGGCGTTGTCCTGCTGCGCACACGCATCCGCGCCCGCGAGGAGCGCGTTGATCCCGTTTATCCCTGCCAGTACCACGCAAGGGTCATTGTTCGGGTCCCGAGGTCCGCCGCTTGCTTCGCATAGATTTTGCCAGCTTTGAGCTACTTGTCCTAGGTCGGTTTGAGCGATTCGCTTGAGCAAGGGGTTGTTGATTCCGCGAGTGGATTTTGAACGCTTCTGCTGCTGGGCTTCGCATGCTGACGGTGGAGTCGGATTTGCGCTTTTTGAGCCAAGATCCACGCGTGAGCTCGATCTCTCTCTCTCTGGGCAAATGGCAAATGAGACGTACCGAACTACGATCTCGCGCTTTCCGACGAGACCACCTGTGGCACCGGTGTTCGCGATACGCGCTTCCGCATCTTGCTGGGTATCACACGTAATGCTGTGTCGATATGTTAGCCGAAAGCGATGAAATTCCCTGTTCATGGTACGTACCTCGTTCCGGCTTTATTCACGAGTGGCAGCGCGACACACTGCAGAGTGGACGCACACGGCGTCATGACAAACTTTCCATTGACGCACTGTGCGAGCTGGCCCTGTACGCACGCCTGTTCGTCAGAGTTGCAAGACGAGCTTGCGGATAGGCTCTGGAACTTCTTGTTCAGCGCTTGCGCGTCTTGGCCGTTTGATAATGCGAATGCAGCTGCGCGGCGTTGGTGGTAGTCCCCGGATATGGGACAGGCAGAGACCGCCGCGACCAGCGTGACGGAAAACGCGACTTGTGAAAAACGCATCGGGGGTTGGCTTCTTAGCTTAGAAAGGAAGGAAGAAAGACAAGTCTGGATAGAAAAGGATTGGAGTACTGATGCGACCCTGCGCACGGTTTGTGTAAGAGAGGGGAGATGGAAAGGGAAATTAGGACAGGAAAGGAGGGATAATAGATAGAGCACTCGGGCTTGAAAGAACCCAGAATCTCCGGATGTTGTAGGTTTTATAACGCTTCATGGTGCGTGTTGTGGTGGTATTGTTTCGAAATTCAGAGACAGATAACAATCCGAGTGGTAGTGCGCCGGTTGTTGTGGCAGTGTCATCGTATCGCTTTCCTGCCACAACACAAGTCCTCATTGTTATCGGCAGTAGATAACTGCCGGATTAGACGACGGAATCGTCGCATTTTTTTCCGAGTTTTTTTTTTTTTGACACCAGATTGATCGTCGGGGTCTCTTCGCCGGACTCGGATGTGCATAAAATTGCTATAAATAATAGCATTTTATTTTTTTTCCACTCACAACAATGACACACCCGTGTTACCCGTCGTACAGTTAGCGGCCATTGTTTGTTGATCATTATGTCTGGAAGCTCCGGAACGAAAAAAAAAAAAAAAAGAGCCCAGCCGTTAAAGGACAGGACTCGTTTTCTACTTGGTCAACTGGTCGATGATTGCTGTAACACATCACATGAGTCCCAACCTTCCCTCGAACGACGTCATAGAGGTGTGTCCCCCCGGGCCGCATATGGTAGAGGAGCGTTTCTGAATCATACGTACTGTCGAGATTTCGTAAATCAAGAATTCGGCCCGACGGAGGATGCATGAGCCATGGATGGAATGGAACTTGCACGATCATCACGACATCACGATATACTGACTTGTATCATAGCGCAGCGAGCGCAATATGCCAATGGCAGGTTTTGTCTATGATGATGAGATGTGTTATCTCTTTACGTTGCACCCGAATCAAGCTGGTTCGAAGATTGCAGTGAGAAGCTTGCGCTATTTATTATAGATCTGTCCTTATCGCCACCAAGAAATGAGCGTCCTTGTCTAGACTGAGAAAGTACATGGATGAGCAACGTAAAAGTATCGTAATATATGTAATCCCAACAACAAAGTCCACAATAATAGAAGAAAAAGAAAAAGTCCATAGTCATACAATATCATCAAGATACGCCACCAGGTCCAAGCAAAGCACGAAAGCGAAAGTGCCGCTCTAATTGCCCTAGCCGACCTTCCCTTTTGGACAACAAATTCGTGGTTGGTTCCCCTTCTTTTCACGCCATGTTGTCGTTGACGTCGTGGAGGGGCTGGCCACGCGCTTGCATCCGCAATGTACAAACACGACATCGACACCCGCCTTTTTCCCGCCCCATCGCCGTCTTGTCGAGCGTCCCACTACGAAGCCGGAGCCGGAGCCGGAGCCGTGGCCGTAGGATCATCGCCTCATCTATAGCCCACACCCAGAGCAGTGCGAGTGACCCGACAATGAGTGCAAGAAATGGAAAGGGGGTGGTGGGAGTGGGAGTGGAGTCGCCCCCCGCCGCGTCGGGAACGTGTGCACTGTCATCATCGTTATTGTTGAAGGAGGAATGCATGCACCCTGAGGAGGGAGCGCTGCTGTTCTGCGGGTTAATGTTGCCGTCGAGGTACCGGCTCTGGCTCTGTGGTGGGCGGAGAGCGGCGGTGGCGGGGAGGGGGAGGAAATCGGAGTTATTGCGCCGCTGCTTGTAGTCCGCGTTTCCAGAATCGTGGCTGCTGCATCTACTGATGGAATATACACGCACGTTGCGTTGTCAGTGTTCTTATTGGGGTGACGATGGCTGTAGGCAAAGCGTAATGACGCTCACCTGACGTAGGTAAGGAGTATGAGCACTGCGATTCCGCCCACGAGCTGCATGTAGTTATGTGTGGGCTAATGCGAGAGGCGCAAGGTGGGTGTGAGGTAAAGAGCGGTTGAGAACTGTAGTTCCTAAGTTATGTGTGGGCCGGATAAGGAGGCGCGAGATGGGCTGCTTCAGTGATAACACAAGTGATGATTGTGGATCTGGGTAAGGAGTCGTAACGGGAGTCAGCTCGCTGGCACAATCAGCCCGGAGGAATATAGTAGCGGGATGCGAAGGAATGTGAAGGCAAGTCTTAAAGTCGGAGACTTACGATGAAGCCTTACAATTAGGTCCGGGTCCGGCTGGCTAGAGTGATAGGGGGGAAGGAGCGGACTAGGAGTACAGTTTCCATGCTTTGCTGGCAACTGCTATCTCTTCAACATTCATCGTCGCAAACGGTCCGCTGATTCAGAGATAGTCGAAATGCCAGCTGTCCACAAGGGGGAGTTGTCAGGGTTACGGTATTATTTGCGGCCACTAGAACCAAGTCAAAATGGAAATTCTCTCAAAGGCAAAGAACGGATGGGTTTATATTGAATACTTGGAATCAGTTACGCTATGATTGAAAGAGCGACACGAGAGCCGTAAGGAACAAACGCGGCGCAGACTCGTTCGTGGATACGTTGTTCCCAATGAATAAGATTGACTCGTCGTGCCACCTCTATCCGCAAGTCATCCTCCGCGTGTAGGAGGACGTGGAGATATGCAAAAGCGGCCGCGTCGAGCGCAGTAGGCCCACTTGTCCCCGCCACAAGATTAGCGGCTGTAACATAGTCAAGTTAATAGTACGTACGGTGAACCTAGGAACCATTCGTGGTGGCCCAGGCACTCTGAGAGTGCGGCGATTGCATCGCGGTATCGTGCGTTGATGGCGCTTGGCGAGAGACGCGCACCGTAAGGAGGTAAAGGAGACGAGAAGCCAGAAAGTGGAGCTGGTGGCGGCGTGAGAATGGTTTCGACGGGCCGTTGAGCAGTGGAAGGGGGTAGCTGGAGGACTGTGTGGTAGAAGAAGGATGGTAGGGGCTGGGCCATCGCCTAGGGTATGCGGTTTAGTACACGAAGCTAAGCTGTGATGGGGGTGAACGTCTGAGAAGACAAAGACTTACGAGGGCTGCGTGAACGTCACCTTCGAGTAGTGCAATCCACGCGTGGCTTTCGTCTCTCGAGTCGATGTCTTTGTAGCCTTCTAAATCATTGAGTGCTCCGACTTTTTCGTCTATCCACGTCGGGATATCCTGCGCCGCAATTAACTCGCCATCCGGATCCTTTATTCCTTCGGAGGGTGTTTGTAGGTTCGGTAGACGTCCGTTTATTGCACCATCCTGCGACACGTCCCATTTAACGGAGATATTTCGAAGTCCTCTGAGCGCGATGTGCGCTTGCCATTTGATGCATTCTACGTCTGCGCTGAGAACACTTTCCTTGCCGGGTACAGAGGGAGGCGGTGGATGAATCCAAAGCAATGGGTCGATGATAGGAACTTTGGCCGGATTCAAAGGAGGATATGTCTTCAACGGAAAGAAGGAAAAGAGTTTCGCCAAGGGCGGTGGGACAGACAGCAGTGAATGTTGTGCCGTCGTCGTGGCCATTGGCATAAAGAGGCGCGTTACGTAATCAGTTCAGGGAACTGAACTGCCCCTGCCGCTACCCACGACGACTACGACGACTCCAAGACGGCATATCACCCCAGGCCACAGGGACGACCGGACAACGTTTTTACTTACGCTACCAAACTTGGTCATACAGTTGAAGAAGAAGCAGCTTCACCCATTAACTACACCCGCATGTCAGATTACACCTCGAGTCCATCGCGTCCGGCAAGCCCAGTGGCCGCCTCTCCTGACCCTCCGACCGCGCGGCCACATGCGTATCGCTTTAATTGGGATGCTGCGGCACGTCTCCCGGGTCCAGGCAGCGTTTCCGAGACCACAGATGCCCGCGGCGGCTACTTTTCTTCGACACCGAGAGTAGACATATACGGGGCGTCATCATCCTCACAATTGGCCACTGTTCCATCTCAGTGGAGTAGTGCGAGGCACGGCTTTCATGGTACGTTCGCTATTTCTGTTGGTGTGCACACTAGATTTCCACCCCCACCTCACAGCCATTTCTACCGTCGTCAACAACCCTCACAAGAAATCCGCGCCGCCAAAGGCACACGCCGCCGTCCCTTCTACGCCACGCGTGGAACTTCCTCGCGTGCGTCGGAAAGACTTCGATCCTTACCTCAGCGCTGTCGGACCAGAATGGGAGGCATTCCAACACAATGCGGAGCTGGGCCATTCTGATTCTATGCAACTTGAGGAATCCGACCTCTTCGACCAACTTGATTCTCGACGTACACCTCTTCCTCCCAAATTGCTTCCACTACTGTCGTCCGTTCCGGACATATACTTCAAACACGACTTTGACCTGGGAGACCCCCGCACTTTCGACGCGGTTGCCGAAGTGCCACCCTCCTCCGCTTCTCGTCCCACGTCCCCAGCTGCCACTTCAGACCCGTCAACATTAGCCCACTCCCTTCCCCTCCTTGAAAAGCTCTCTCATCATGCCGACACAATAGAGCAGCACCTCGTTCATGAGATCGCGCGTCGCGCGACACCGTTCTTCGCCGCCCTTTCCAACCTCCAAGATCTTCAGGCGGAGTCCGCGCGCTGCCTTGCTCGCGTGCAGGGATTGCGTACGCAGCTGGGCGACGTGAACGAAAAAGGCGCGCGCCGCGGGCTGCAAGGCGTACAGCGCGAGGTACGGCTCGCCCATCTAAAGGAAGTGCAATCGGGCGTTCGGGGGGTCCGTGGTGTCATTGAGACTGTTGGTGTCGTGCGCGGACTTGTCGACAACGGACAGTGGGGCGCGGCGCTTGACGGTGTCGATGAGCTGCGGGCGATGTGGGTCGGTAAAACTGCGTTGGCGCCGGTACCAGCGCCATCTCCGGCACCTTCACAACAGAGTTCGCGGTTGCCTTCTGTTGCGGAAGAGGAGCACTTGGGGGATGAAAAAGAGGTGGCGCCACAGACAGAGGAGCTTGTTTCATCGGCGGCAACACCAGAGATACCGCTGTCGAAGCTCAAGGCGTTCGCCGCGCTACCGGGCCAGTTGCACACGCTCACTCAAGAGATCACGTCTTCGCTCACCTCAGATCTGGTCTCTACTCTGAAGGTCGACCTTCTCGAGCAGATACATACGAACGACTTAGTCGTCGTCGGCTACAAGACGGACGTGTGTGATAGACTGCGCCCTTTGATACAAGGTCTCGTAAGGACTAAGAATTTAAGGGAGAGCATCGCAGAATGGAGAGGCGTCGTGCTTGGTGAAGTGCAGGGGATAGTGCGGCAGGTGTGCCCTTTGTTGTTGGACCTGGCATGGACTGAGACCGTTTCACATCGTAGTTTATACCTTCATTTGACCCTGGAGAGGACCCCCAGAAGGAGTCCACAGATGCAAGGTCAGTTATTCGAATGCGCCACGTCTGCCTTCGTTCATTACAATCTCTAGCTGGATAAGTTCGTTGCGCTCAATGACCCACCAAGAGTTCAGGGTTCTCCTCCGTTCAATTCTTCAGGCGTTTCTGAAATGTATCGAGGGTCTTCAAACTCTGAACAGCAACATCACTCTAGTCATCGAGGGTATCCGGTTCGTTGTCAGGGCTTAGATTGCGACCAGTTGCTAATTCCTGTTCCCATAGACCACCAGCGTCACCATCTGAGCTCACGGCGATAAATGATTCTCTATTTGATGCCCTTTTTTCCGCGGCAGAATCTGCGAACGTGTTAACGTCCAAAGCTCTTTCTACGCGAGCAGAGCAACACGTTAAGCTAGAACTACGCGAGTTCCTTGAGGTGTTCAATGAGTGCTGGAGCTTCGTGGTGCGCTGTGAGGTCACCTGCAAACGAATGATCGTCGGCCTTCGCGGCATCGTTGTCAGCCAGGTAGGGGCGTGAACGAAGTCTCCCCAAAGAGCATATATTGATACATTTGGTCAGGCCAAGTCATTCCTGCAGGCGTTCCACCAATCTCGTATCAATCAGTCTGCCAAGCTGGTTGAAGATGAGCAGTGGAGCCAAACCGACGTCCAGGCTTCCTTGCAGCAGACCGTCAACCTTATTCTGGATGCAGCTGTACATGACCCATACGAGTTTATTCTCGGGGTCGATACCGCTGTTGCTGCACCGGTGTCACCGCTCCCCGTACCCTCATCACTCCGACCGCAGTCATCTCCATTACTACCACCTGGCTCAGATGGCCGGCCATCCTCGTCTCGACCATCTTCGCCTCGTCCGTCCTCACCTCGACCAACTTCCCCACGCGTGGTCTCGCGAGCGAATGGAGTCTCCTCCCCCCCGCCGTCCAGAAAATACCTCCGCATAGAGGACCGGAGCCATTTTGCGGTATCTGCCACCCAGGATACATTATTTCTCCTTGTCGACTACCTCAAAGTGATCGTGAACCTTAGCCTCCTCACGACAGACACGATGTCGCGTATCATCGAGTTCCTCAAGGCCTTCAATTCCCGGACGTGTCAAGTCGTACTAGGTGCCGGCGCGATGCGCTCCGCTGGCCTGAAAAACATCACCGCCAAGCATCTGGCGCTCGCTTCGCAGTCCCTCTCGATCGTGATTGCCCTCATACCGTATATTCGCGAAACGTTTCGGCGCCACCTCTCCCCGAAGCAGGCTGTCATGTTGATCGAGTTCGACAAGCTCAAGCGCGACTATCAGGAGCACCAGAACGAGATTCACGCCAAGTTGATTGCGATCATGGGCGACCGTATTACGGCGCATATCAAGAGCCTCAATGCAATTAGATGGGATGTTCCGCAGGCGAAGCCTGGGGTCAACGACTACATGGAACTACTGGTAAAAGAGACTGTTACATTACACAAGGTGCTTTCACGCTACCTTGCCAGTGCGGTGGTAGAAGTGCGTAAATATATCGATCCGGCGCTCTCATGCCACTTACGGACTCCACTGTGCAGTATGTGATGTCAGAGGTATTTGCCACGATCAATCACAGGCTCTCCGAGGAGTACACCAAGATCGAGCTCCCAACCTCAGATGCAAAAGAGCGGTGCGTTCACTCTCATCATTACCTCCGCCCCACCCAAATGCGGCGCTTGTTCATGTTTGCCTTTTTTTTCCCAACCACAGACTACTCACAGACGCACACTATTTACATGAGAGGTTCTCAGTGCTGAAAGCCCCTGGCACGCCCACTGCTGTCCTGGAGACGCTCGTCGCGGACAAACGGGTCGCCACCGCGCCCTTATCTCCACGACCGACAACGCCAACGCCAGCGCCAACGACCACACCGTCATCGCCGCTTTCTCTGCCGCCGACCAACATATCACTAGGTTCGCCGCGTTCTGCTGTGCAACCACCGACAAAGCGAACTTCGCTCTTCTCAAATGAGCGTCTCAAGGGCATGCTCTCGCGTAGCACTACGCAACCACAACCGCAGCCACCCCCACCTCCGATCTCAATTCCTGCAACCACATCTTCGCCTCCACCCACACTGACACGGGAAAAACAAGGGGGTTACAAACAGGTCGCGGTGCTTCTATCGCCAACGCCGCTTCCGGCAGAGAAGCAGCGTGACCTGCCGACGACTCCGACCTCGGTGCCTATTCATGCTACACCATCGCCTTTGCTTTCACAAGTGGAGGAAGAACGACTGGAGCCTGCGGCTTATGCACCCAATGTCGATGCTGTCGATGTTGGTGCTGATGAGTCAGGACGACCTCCTGGGCGGGTTGATGGGGAAATAGATGGCGGCGTGTCGCAGGGCAATGGTGACGTGGTGGCTGAGAAGGCGCCGGCTCCGCCTGCGAAGGATGGTGATGCCGCAAGCGTATCTGCGACATAGGGACTTTGTATCATACGCGCTACTACATATCACTACATTACAGTATCTGGATGGATGCATTTTTGCACCAACTTGGCACACCGATCTGTTTAGTGGTTGGATTGATCCGACTGCTCGTTTTGGGGCACTCTTCTGAATCCCCTTCATTGTATAAAATTCACAATAAATTCAACGTCTGAGGGTGATGAGTGCCCAAGTTCTTACCTAATCTAATCGGCCCACGTGAGCTGACTGTTACCGCTCCCGCTCCCGCTGCACCACACGCTGCTACACCGCCAATTATATCGGCTACTGCTTACACCTATAAGTACGCTGGCCAGACCCCAGACCGAGGAGAATGACCCACTATTTCACTCGTCTTCTAGCAAGGAATTTCCAGGACAATCTGAGCCATTCTGTTTGCTCTTCATGAGCTTCCGCTGGACTACGTTGCTCTGGAGTCATCACGGAGTTTCTTTTGGAACACAAGGATCCTGCTGCAGTACATGGGCCGACGAGATAACTGGAGATAAATCACAACTTGTGATTTGTCCCCAGCTATCTCTTCGCTGGAAACCTGAAAAACCCGAACGACAAGCGGAAGGAGATTCCTGATATCGCTGTTGCCATTATCCTCTTGGAATCAATTCCCAGGCGCATCTTAGTAAAGTACAGTATTTGGAGAGTGAAGTTACCAGGCTGGTAACTTCACTTTCCAGATGCTTGCACTTCAAGATGCGCATGGGTGTCGAATCCAAGAAGATGATAGACAGGATGCACGGTCTCCCGGAACCTTCGGTTATAGAAGAGGACTTAGAGGATGTGGATATTCTGCATATTTTCCACCTGCTCTTCCAGCAAGGAGAGGTCCAAGCGAAGGTTGCAATTTAAAGGCAACCATACCTTATCGGCCGAGGACAATCCCATATCTCCTTTTTGTTCAATTTGTTGGCCCATATTTCGCATCAGTGAAGTTCGCACCCTTACTAAGCCTTCCGCTAGCAGGCGATTTTAGTGAAACCGTAAGGGCTAGAATGAGGCTTTCCTCGCCACCATCCCCGCGCAAGTTGTATCTACTTGGAACGCGTGAATCAGCGGCGGAGATAGAAAATATCATTCAATCGACTGATATACTCACCCAGCCTCTCGTAGAAGAACCTGCCAATTACCAATGTACTATGCTTCGGAGTCGTCTCTCCCATGTCCCGATTACTCTCTTTCAAAGTTTCGTCCACAGCCTAGATCGCAAAGAACATCACAGGAGGGAAGTGGGGCGCGGCTGAGTGTCACGCGTGTGAGTTCGAAAAGGGAAAGAGATAAAAGATCTGAAAGGAGGAAAGGTCAGCGTTGGACGAAAGGGTAAGACGTGTGTCGGCTCATTCGCTCAGGCGAACGTCCAGCGCCCTCAGGTCAAAGAGGCTTATATACATAATTTGTTGCTACCTACAGTCCGAGGAGAGAACAGTGGATCGCATCAAGAAGTGGTCGTCACCTCGGCCGACTAATCCGATCATAGCACTGGCACACCAACGTCTAGAACCGGATACATAGTGACTTTGCGCCCCTCCCTTGTCCCACACAGCGCAGCAGTCACTTTCAGTTACCTTTCACATATTCTAACAAAATCTATTCTGCTTTATCCAATTCTCAGAAAGTATCCACGTGATTCGTAATACTCTGTCTGGGGACAGCATACTCCAGCAATACGGAAATTGAAGTAAGGTGATTATCTACAGGAATTGCCCTTCGACCCCTGGTGCCGAAACTATATGTTGCACAAAGGAAGGATCGCGCGAGCGATGCTCAGGCAATCGTGGACTGTGAAAACTCACATTATACAGGTAAGATGATATGATATCCGCACGCACATCCGTCCAAGTAACGAAGCTCACTCTGACAATCAAGGCAAGGACATCCATGAAGGCCGCTGTGATATTTGTCCAACCGCCAGGTCCAAGAAACGACCCATGACCATGCGATCAGAAGGAGAGCAGTGACAGTGCGGGACGACGCAGGGTAAGCAATGTGTAACGTCATGTCGTCACCTGATGCATCCTTGTAGTCTTGCGTGTGAATCGTTGTCAAAAAGATCCCTGCACTCAGCACAGTAGCAACATATGCCATGCTATCAACATCACTCTCTCTTCGGTCTGTTAGCGCACAGGGGAGAGGCAGGAGCAGAAAGTTAGGTTCTCAAGTGGTTCCGACCAATCAAAGACGGGAAAATACAGATAACAAGAGTTGTATTCCGCAGTGCCATATCCGATTGCATTCAGCGCGTTTCGGACCAACCAATGGGCACGCGCTTCACCGCCATCATTGCAAACCAGCATGTACAACGATCCACATAAACTGACGAGCATCGTCCTCGGGCCATAAGCAGAGGACAACACAAGACGTATTGGGATCATCATCCAGTGTAGAGTGTGTGCAGTGCGGAGAGGAATGCGACCTGCGGGAAGAGGTCGGTTAAGATGATTGAAAGGTCTTCTGCCAGCGAGCATGGGAGCGTCTGATTCGGAAGCCCAAAATGCAAAGTGTGGACTCATAACCAGAGCAGCGCGCGGGGCAGACAGGAGAGACTACACGACAGAGCGGCCATCACAGCAAAAAGAGTCTCAGTTGGAAATTGGAACCAAGGTAGTGTTGATCGTGTCTGGTCAACACCGGTGTAGGACGCGTAGAAGGTTCGAGTACGCTGAGGAAAACAGTAAGGTCAGACAGCTACCAGCTAGAGGCCTAGATTACGTGCCAAGTTCATCCAACGTGTCTAGAACAAGCCAGGCCTTGTGTGCCATCGCCAATATTAATGTCATATCTAAGACTTTCACCCTTGCAATCTGGCGTTCTGCCCTCAAACAAGTCCTCCTTAGGGATAGTGTTAACCTTTGACTGTTGGTTGCACTCCACCGTACTCTTCCGCTGTTACTTGATATCCTCTTTGGACTCGCGCTTTCACCAAAGGAAGCCGTCTGTCTCTCGTGGAATCGCGGCGCCCGACCAGAGATCGTTCCAGTGTTCAGCAATTGGTGAAGTTACTGGTTGAGACTCGTGGAAGACGGGAACTCTGCACGAAACTTGGCGCAGATGATGTGCGGACTCGGCATAGCCGCCGCGGTTGTAGTATGCGCGATCTCTTCTTATCTGCGCAAGATAGTGAGCTTCGCGAGCGAGCATGTGTGAACCGGCGTAAGATCCTATAGTTCCCGTGCACCATAGTCAAAATCAGGACAGTTCAGGAAGGAACGCCCCGACGGGCCTTTTTTTTCTCCAAAGGGCAAGTGTGCGGGAAACTCACAGTTCTAGACTTTGAAAAGGTTGAGCATGCCCTGACGAATAACCAAATATCGATTCCTCCACTCCAGTTTCGTCATCCTGCCCATGCGAGTCGACTGCAACGCAGGCGATGCGCTGCCTGCAATAGAGGGGCAATCTGGCGCGAGGTCCTTCGATTTCTTATTCTTATTGGGGGAGGGTGCGTCCGGCGCTGCGGCGTACGCAGGACCGAACGCATGCATGGCCCTATCATTAACGGTGACGTGGAGGGCACGCGCGTCGAGATCGAGGTAAGGCTTGTTATACTCAAGCATGACATCCTGCGGAAAGCGCACTATCGTGCCTGGGGGGTGTAGCTCGAGTAGCTCTTGCGAGCGCAGGCGGTACCATGCGAACGAACAGTCGTCTTCGAGAAGCTGGCCCGTCGAGAACGCGGGCATCGGGTAATGGTGCGGAGGGAGAATGGGGGGGAGCAGCTCCGTTGGGGATCCAGGGACGCCCGAGGAGGGGAGGCGACGCGCTGTGAGAGTGGTTGACGCATAGTACGCGGCGGGCGAGTAGGCTCTGAGAGGTTTGTATACGTAGTGCGAATGAGACATTCGCGGCAAGTCTGTGTACCATCGAAGAGTTTTCGTCGAGCGAGCTCAACAGGCCGCCAAAGCATCGTCTTCTTTTGTTGACTTGGCCGCGGTGGTAGTTCAAGTTGTTGTACAACATGTACCTGTACCGTTTTGTACACATGTATCCTTGCTTAGAGGTACGAGTGATCCGCCCATACTACAGTATAGTTTTCCATTTTTGTCCATCGCCTTTCCTTTTTCTCGATCATCGCCCGAGACCGTCCCGCCCTCACAGCCACCCCTTCCGCAGCGCACCTCTCCCCGATTCCTCTTCCCTCTTTCAATCTTTGGACACGACGATCAGCCTTAGCCGCAACGGCGGCGACTCTAATATTCACTCCTTTGGCACAGTTTCATAGTTACTGACACCTTTCTTACATTTTTCCTACCATTTTTCATACTTTCCGCGCAGCGTTAACACGCGCACCGGTCCTTGTTCTCGCCGATGCAGGCGCCCTGTAGGGACAAAATCTGTATTTAAGTCGCCCTCGCTCGTCGAGGAAGGACATCTCATCATCAGATGCGAATCTAGTGTGTTCCCTTTTTTTCTTTTCTCTTTCTCTCGTGCACGTTCTCGTCTCGTTCTCCTCGCCCGATCATGCTCGCGTTCGCGGAACCGCTGTCCGCAACGCTCTCTGTCAACCTCGCTCTCTTTTTATCCATCTTATCTCCCCCATCCTTTATCTTGGTCGACTTTTCCATTCTCGCAGCCGCTATCCTGGCTAAAGTACATAAAAGGCTTGCGAAAGTGCTGTCGTGTAATAGATTATCCTACTGTTCTCGAAATCTCTCAGCATGCCGACTTGTGATGACTCAGTTGACGGGCTACAGGGAGCTATCCATTCCCACCCGAGTTTTCTCATGAATAGTCTTCTCAATTCAGTTCCTAATCGTTGGCCCCATCGATCTCAATCTCATGGGCTGTTCTTATCAGGGTGTCGACGGTTGGGTGAGTACCTCTGTCCCATTTCAATAATTGTGTTGCTACGGTTTGACTCTTGTTTGAGGCAGCTGTGGGACATAACATAAGCAAAGAATGCGTTATTTCGATCTGTTCGATGCGACACCGGTTGACTCGGAGAAAATCCATGATAGACGGTCTGAAGTCGGTCATCAATAAAACAATCACTTGTACAAGTCCCTCCAACTCAGGAGCCGGGTAGTGCACTGAGCTGCTTAAGGCAGTCCAAAACGACGCCAAGTACAATAAGGGAGAAGCTCTCGATGTATTCCTCGTCCCTGTGATGCTGAGCCCAGTCCCACGTTGCCCACGCCTTCTGTAGACCATCCCGAAAGTCCTTCTCTGTCAGCTGCCCTTCTTCTGCCGGGACGATCCGCGCACGTATGTCGCGCACCAATGTCTCGGCGTGCAGTCTCATGCGGTACGCGCGGTCCTTGCGCAGTCGCGGTTGTGTGGATTTCGCTAGGATCACCCCAAGAACCACTTCTTCCTCGGTCAATTGGACATCGGGTAAGTCAAGAAGGGTGTGGGTCATGCAGACGTATCGCATTTCCCGTAAAAAGCAGTCGTAAAGCCCTTTCGCCTCTTCGTTCTCTACCTCAGGTGTCCCGGCAGCAATATCGAGGGTGTGCTGGATAAGCGGCACGATGGCCTGGGATATCACATCCCCAAGCGGCGGAGTTTGTTCTGGAATGGTGTCAGGGAAACCTTCAGAGGGCTCGCCCAAGTTGTCCAGGTGTATGTTTCGGAATAGATACCCCAACGTGCGATCCGACTCGTAGTAGTCGAGCTCGCGGGCGCCAGTCACTTCGGCCTTGTTCCAGTCTGGCTTGAATTTGATTAATGGTCGGGGAAAATCATTATTGATATCGACTGGCACTCCTTTCTTGGCATAGTCGACGGCCTGGCTGTATAGCTTTGCCACTTTCATACAACGGTTGTCAAATACGCCGTCCTACGGCGGGTGAGACTATATAATTTCAGCAAGGCAAATAAACTTACCTTTGATTGATCTGCGATGACCATATGCCGCTCGGCCAGTAAGCCCTGTAAGCCGTGTAGCGCGCTGAGTCAGACAGGAGGCAAAGAGGGATGTAAACACCGTACCATAACATCAGAGTTGATGTATTCTACGATGAACTGGCAGACATCTTCGATGGCAGCTTGGCGGCCTTCTTCTAGTGTCCAGACCTCGCCAGGAGGGTGATCCGCTGGGCTCGTCTGGATGCTGGGAAGCAACGCAGGATTTTGATAGTAGATGTCGTAGGTGTCGCTGGAAGATCATAAGCGCCTGCGAGGTCTAGTGCTTAAACGCATACCCATCCAGGTCACCACCAGCAAGGCATGATGCAAGCGAACGTTCACCTAGAAAATTGGGGGAAAATATACCTTTAGACCAAAATGCCAGCAGGTTGAAGAGTTTACATACCGACAGCAGGTAAGACGATCACATTCTTTAGACCGCGGAAAAAGCAGATCTTATCGTCGGGGGGCATTCCCACCGCCTTGACACGTTGTACTACAACACAAGCGAGGCTTCTCGGAGTCGAGGGCAGGACGGACGCAGATATACGTACCATCACCCGGATGGATCACTGGACTCCTCGAGAGGATGCAAGCGCCCTTCAGATAAATGGGGTCTTTGTCTGCAGACTCTTGCACGCAGGCTACAAATCATGTTATCAACGAGGTAGCGTGATTGAGGAAATATAAAGTACCGTAAATGTGGCCTTCGGGGAGCGTGAATACGTCCTCTGGGTTTGCGCCTTCTCTGATATATGCCTGGCCCTCGTCCGCAACTCCGACGAGCTGGTAGCTGTTCGGAACTGGTATCCGCGCCTTAAATTTTATCTCACGGAGGGCGTGAACCATAGAACAACGTAGCAGACGTCGAAGGAAAACGCTTTCGATAGCCCTTTTGTCAGCGTTGTTCTGCATGTCAAGCCCAAGCAAGTGGAGCTGCTCGAGTATGAAGGATAGGTGGAATATGTTGCCGAGGCTGTGACTCTTGAACAAACGTCTGAAGTTGGTCAAAGAATCCTCCGAGAGGTAAATTTCCGCCTTCGCGGCATCTTGAAGATCAATGAAAGCTTCTTTCCTGACCCCGCGGTCTTCTAGCACCATTACCATGGGCCTAGCGGGTCAAACCAATGCGTCAGTAGGCACATCTAAGAGACAAGCCAGAGAATACGAACCGGTTGAGATGAACCGGAATCGGAGTGTCAAATGACCCCGCAATCTCAAATTCGGCGACCTCCTCGTTGAAGACCGGAAACTTGCACTGCGAACCGCGTAAGCGCATTTTGACACCATCGAGTCGGGTGTCCACAACGACAACTCCCTTGTATCCCAGGAACCGAAACTGGTAAGCGGATGGTTTGACACGATTCTCACGAAGGTTTCCTGTGGCCCGACACTTTTCCTCCCATATCTTGTCAGCGAGCTCCTGCGAGATCGTACCAACGCCATCGGTGTGGACTCCCAACTCAGCCTGCTCTTCCCACTGATCGCGCCGAATCTTGACGCTCGGGTCTGTCGAAGTGAACGCCTGCGCGATCCTAGCCGCGTACTTACTCGGCGTGCGCAGTAAGTCCGAAAAGTCGCCGAGTCGCGCCCGGATACTCTCCGCGTTGACATATCCCTCCACAGGATCCTCGAATGGCGAGACAAACCATACGGCATGTTCACGCAGTGAGCTATGCGAGTATGCAAGGAACTCGAATGAGCGACCCGCAAGCTCAAAGCCATTGCGGAGTACCCCACCCACTCGCCGTTGCACGAACCACGAGCCATCCACTTCACGATCCCAGCGATATGCTAAGCGGTCCTCATCGCAGAACTCAACACGCAAAAAGCGTTCGACGAAAAAGGGGTTGTGTTCCTGGTAGTGTCGGATGACGCGGTTCGACTGCGTAGCATATGGTCCTTCAAGAAGCATCCGTGAAGGGGTGATTATGACATGATGGCATAGGATATGCCCAGGAGAAAGCTGAAGTGGCTTTATATTGGGGTTTTCGGCGCAGACACGCGCGAGACAGGAACTTGGCATTTCGGTCCCCCTATGTTTCTGAAGTTCAAGTGAGAAGGTACGCAAGAGTTGGTTTGCAGAAGACCCATAATCACGAATGACACGTTTGATAGCGTCCCGGAGGGTGAAGAGCAAGTCATGCGGGGTTAAAAGGTCACCTCGTAGACAAGCTTCAATCTGAAATGCAGTTTTCCAATCCATGGTCTTGATCCAGCGCTCAACATGGTAGAGTTTGTTGTGCCCGAAGAACTCGAACTTGTCGGCATATACGCGAGCAATGCGGATGGGGCGAGGTTGGCATTCCACGATATGGCATATCTCTCTAAACTTTTCGAGACCGACTTGGTCAAAGAGGACGATACGTAGGTGATGGACATATGGTGCGATACGAGCGTGCGCATCATTAAGAGCAACCAAACGATCTCGTGTCCTGTGGTTGTTGCGTTGTCTGTCTCCATGTTCCTGAGAATTAAAGCTTTGGCCCTCAAAGACAGGTGGGACACGTAAATCAAATACGATGACTATATGATGATCAGACATCAAATGTTACCAGATATTGTAACAGGAACGCTTACCGGGCTGACCAAAGTCATCATTTCCAGTGCCAAATTTGCGAATAGTCGAGAACTTGACCAAAATCGTGTAATTGTATTCCTCTGTCTCGCGCTGCCCGATCTGAGTGGAATAAAATGTCAGATACAACTGAGGTTCAGCCAAGGACTGAGTGATACCTACTTCAATGCGAATGAGTTTATGCTCATAGACTACAGAGATGTATGCTTCGCTTTGGGACAGGTAGTCGTGCTCATACTCGATGGAGAATGCCCTTCCGTGATTTGGGGGTGAGTTGGGTCGTCTGTACCACACGCCAAACTGAACTTTTGCGATTCGCAAACGAACTTGTCTGGCCTGGCTCTCGATGGTCTTGCGCTGCTTTTCCTTCTCGGGACCTACATAAAGCGCTTTTTCGAGCTGTTGCTTTACGAGTGGAGAGACCTGGCGGGAGGTACGGAAAAGACGGAGAGCACGACCCTTGACAAAGATCTTGTTCCCGTTCGAGTCCTTAAACCATCGGTGCAGGTTGTTCCCAACGAAGTTTGTGACACGGAGGATGCCAGTGCCGTTGTGGATCCGCCCTGCAGGACTCTCGTGGAGAACCACTTCGAAGTTCGGCTTTCGACCCCTATTTCCGGGATCATTCGGATCGTATATATCAGGGCCGTGAAGGACAAGTTCCAGAGCCTTGCGGACATCGTATACATCAGCGTCGAAATCAATGGCCTTTATGTCGAATTCCATGTGACGAGTGTAGGGAGTGGGAGGCAGGAAAAGAGATAACAAGGCCTCGGTAGCTGAATGCCTTTGTACCACGATGGAGCTGCGCACGATACACCACCGATGAAACGCGACTTACACTCGTCAGTCTTCATGAAAGAGGGCCTTTTCTCAACGGTTCATGAGTGGCGCAACGGCGCGTTGCAACCGGTCCGGTGTCCGGTGTCCGGCCCAAATGACGGAGCGCCAGCGGACCGCAGCATGTGATGCATGTCAAATTGTCAAACCTGGTGGTTCAATACGTTCAATTGCCACCATGCATACAGTACTGCAGTACCGTAATCCGAGAACATCGGAAATTTTTCAGAAGTCACAGGTCACGGCGGGGCCGTCCGAATGGGTTCCAGACATGGTCACAGAAGGCCAAAAATTTTTGGCTACTACTCACGCCGGTTGAGCAAACCACTAGCAACCACTGTCCCTCTCCCCCGCACGTTGAATCTTTATCGATGAACTTTCAGCAGTATGTCAAAAGAATTTTATCTGCCGCATTGATCAAGTAACTATAACAAGGTCTTAAGTAGCCCTGCTCAGTCTCGAACTGGACATCAAGTCACCACACCTTACCCCTTCACCCCCCTCGCCCCTCCATCGGTTCCTAGCCGCCCTGGCACATCGATCTTAATGAATTGCCGTTCAGAATGCTCGTTGACGGTAGACAACTATGTACGTCGCTGGACTAGCAAGGATATACGCAGCCAATGTCGACGTATGTCATTTGTGTAATATCCCGCAACTGCTGGCGCTGACCGCTCGATGTGATGTAGGGGAGCTAGTTACAATCAACATGCTCACCGACGATGTCTTACTTGAAATATTCGATTTTTATTTGATTGAAGGTTTCCGTCTACTTGGCAGACGAAGAATAGAGGGGTGGCAAATGCTGGCACACGTGTGTCGACGCTGGAGAAGTGTCGTTTTTCAATCACCACGTCGCCTCAATCTGCGACTGCTTTGTACACCCCAAACACGTGCGAGGGACACCATGGACGTGTGGCCGCCTTTGCCTCTCATCATTCACGATCCGTATGGTATTCCCAAGCACTGGAACGGTACATCAGGTGTGGACAACATTATCGCTGCACTCGAGTATAACGATCGGGTGTGTCAAATCCAACTCAGACATCTTACAACGAGTTCAGAATTGGAATACGTCACCGCAGCAATGCAAAAGCCTTTCCCGGAGCTGACAGATCTCCGCCTCTGCGGGTTTGTATATGTGGAGTCAGTACTTCCCGATTCGTTCTTGGGCGGAACTGCACCACGTCTGAGATCACTTGAATTGTCTGGCGTTCCATTTCCGGGATTACCCAAACTACTTTTGTCTGCAACTCATCTCGTCAAGCTTGATCTTCTCAATATTTCTCCTTCCGGCTACATTCCACCTGAGGCGATAGCCACCAGCCTCTCTGCGTTGAACAGCCTCGAGTCACTTCACCTTCATTTTCGATACCCACGACCTCACCCTGCCCTAGGAAGCCGACGTCTGCCTCCGCCTCCGCTGACACGCTCTACCCTTCCCAGTCTCACCAAAATTCGATTCAAAGGGCCCAGCGAATATTTGGAGGAGATCTTGGCCCGGATCGATGCCCCTCGACTCGACGAATTGCATATAACCTTCTTCAATCAAATCGTATTCGACACACCACAACTCTTGCAGTTCGTCAGTCGAAGACCAACGCTGAGGGCACCGGAAAAGGGCTATATCGCATTTAATTCTGAGGCCATTTTTGTCGGATTCCCATCACAGACACCTGACTACGGAGTACTCAGCGTGCGAATCCTATGCACGGCGTCAGAATGGCAGCTTTCATCCCTTGAGCAGGTCTGCACCTCGTCCTTGCCTCCCCTTTCCACGCTGGAAGACCTCTACATCTTCGAGGATCGAGTAAACCCACCAAGTTGGCAAGACGATGTCGAAGATACGCTATGGCTGGAACTTTTACGTCCATTTGCTGCTGTGAAGAATCTCTACCCATGCAAGGAATTTGTGCCCCGTATTGCGCCCGCCCTGCAAAAACTTGTCGGGGGAAGAACGACAGAAGTTTTGCCCACCCTCGAGAATATTTTTTTGGAGGGTTTTCAGCCGTCGGGACCCCTCCATGAGGGCATAGAAAAATTCGTTGCCGCACGACAGTTCACTAGTCACCCTGTAGCCGTTTCTCGCTGGCACAGGGAGAGGCACAGGGAGATCTATCCCGTAGCACTTTCTCCCTGGCACAAGTTCTATGATTGGTAATTACCCTTTACGTTAACATTTCTTGTCGTCTCCTTACCACCACGATTTTCCTCTGCACTCGTATTTTTTGACATCATGATCACTATGATTGAGATCCGTCGTCTGATTACATGTCGGATGGAGGCGACGCCGACGTAGCTACTGATCTGGAATTAGGACATCTTGATCGTGTACTCAAATGACCGCCTGCCGGCGTAACAATTGAAGTATTCGTGAGTCGGAGAAGCGACAGGCCCGACAGGGTTAAAAAGTCACAAATGAGACCGATTTCAAAGGTTACTGAATTCAGAGGGTGCATAGATAAGGAAATACATGAGCCTAGCCCTAATGAGAAAGGAATAGAAAGCAGGATGAGATGAAAGTGCGCATCTATTAGCCCCTGGTAGTGCAGAGACTGAAATCCTTTCATCTCAACTATTCCTCCCGTGGCAAGACTATCATATAAGGATCCATCAATGCTCTGTATAATTTACTTCCCCTCGTCCTTCGCTCTTGCCGTGGCTTGCATTCTCCAAAAAGAGATCAGCCGTCCGCAGTCTCCATCACAGCCTGCTCAAGTCTTGAGATTCTAAATTCACAAGGTGGCCCGCGTGATTCCGCTCATCGACGAATGATCTAAGCGCCTTCGAGGCACCGGCAAGCACGCGTTCGTCGTCTCCATGCAGCAACACGATCGTACGCAATTCCGGAAAGAGCAGCTCCTGTTCCAGTCCTAGCGACTCGCCAGCCGGTGCCAGCCCATCCTGCTGTGGCTGCGGAGGTCGTAGAGCGTGCTCAAGATCGGCCACCAGGGCGACGTGAACGCGCAGTGTGCGCGTTTGTCGAAACGGGGTTAGGAGCGTGCGCCATAGAGAAGGCTCGACGGCGTCTTCGCCACCGCGCCATTCTTCCGATAATTCACTTTGGTGGAATCCAAGCATGAGTTCTTCGACGGGTAAGACGAGGTTTGCGTGCGCGAGTCCCGGACCGGAAACGGTGCCGGTGCCGGACAAGCCGAAGCAGATCCGGGCCATGGCGGATACCTGAAAGTCGAGGTGGGCACAGGACACACAAATCGATATATCTGGGGATTGAGATTGAGATTCGCTCGATTGTAAGGCCATGGACGGGGCGAATAATAAAATGTGCGCAGATGTCTGAGCAAAGTCGATGCGAGCCGTCGTGGGCCGGAACAGCTCTAGATCGCTGATGAATGTGCAGATACGCGGGATCCTTAAGAAGAGCTGGTTGAAGAGCGTGATGTCGATGTCTTGTATGCCAGGAGTACGGATTCGCGCGAGAAGAGATTCTAGATAAGCAGTGACGCCTCGATAGACGAGCTGCCTGAGCGCGGGAAGTTCGATGCGAGTCTGAGATGTTTGACCAGGTGGAAGAAAGCGCTGATTACCGAGACCTGGACGAGGAACTGCGGAGAGGAAGCCAATTGATAGGGTTCGGAGATAAGGCATAGTACGTATGTGCGCAATCAGACTTTCGGGTGAGAAGTATACAGAGCTGGGGACGCGTTCGAGGATGAGAGAGACAAGAGAGGTCGCAGACAGCAATAACGGATGCAGAGTTGCCAGAGAGACACCGTGGAGTTCCAAATGTCGTAGCTGTGGCGCATCGCCGTCGAGAAAACTTTTCGAGAGAACAAATTCCGTCGGCTCGGTGTGAAGAATGAGGCGTCGGAGCATTGGTGCGGTATCGAGCATGGCATCGATTATCTCCGCTAACGTCGATTGAGGCGCGCTCAGCATTATTTCACGTGTGCGTGAGAGATGTTGCAATGCGAAGAGCAAGCCGTCTTCGTCCGCAGGTGTCCACGTTTTGAGAAGGTGGGGTCCATAATCCAAGATGAGCGGAAACGGTGGGGAGTGATTGATCATGTCCGAGACGGGCGTTCCGAACGTACAGCGAAGCTGGAGATCAAGGCGAAGTGAGGAGGCGAAAACGAGTTGTCGCCACCTTGGACAGGTATGCGCGAGCTTGTACCATCCTTGCAGACGTGTCCAATGGTCCGCGCTGAGTTTTCGATAGTGATCAAAGACTTCGAGGAGGACGTCGTCAGGGAGGGTGTCTATCGATATAAGTGGGAAGTATTTGGAGAGTACTTGTTGATGTGCTGTGAGCAAAGCGCGCGATGGGAATATAAGTGGCACTTACACTGGCTTTGATGGCCCTGGAGGATCGATACGCGCTTGCGTTTGTGTCTCTTTCGAGGCACCATGACGATAGCGGGTAAATAGGACTATGAGGACTTAAATACGGAATGCAGCAGGGCGGTGACTGTGACTGGCGGTGAGCGAGCATGTGTTTCTGTTGCTTGACAGACAGACACAAACACGGCTCTCGCTCTCAGCACTCTCCGTACAAGAGACGACCACTCCGCACTGGCAGCAATCTCGAAATGGACGCCATTCGAATACCCAAGGTATTCTCTTCCCGATTCAGTGTGCTCCCAACCCAAAAGCCCTAACTTGGTTGGGTCTTCGAGGTCTCGAATGTGTTATGCAGCAAGTCCGGCCGAACCTCGCCTGGCACACTCCATCTCACCGCCCATCACCTCATCTTCTCCTACGCCGATGTTTCACAATCGGAGATGTGGGTGAGTCCAGTCCCTCACTAATCACCTGCGCACCCCACTTGACAGTTCTCTATATAGGTTGCGTACCCACTGATTAATCTCGTCTCCCGATTGCCTCAAACCCTGAGCGGGCAATGTCCCATATCCTTTCGGTGTCGCACATTCGAGACATTTTCGCTATCCTTCGAACGAGATACAGATGCCGCCGATGTATTTGAAAGTGTAAAAGAGTTGACTGTCGCAAGTACGTACTCTCGTTAGTCCCTGCTGCGCGGCCACTCATATACGATAGACTCTGTGACGCAGCTATATGCTTTCAATTACACGCCTTCCCCGCCTCTATCTGTCTCAGACGGCTGGAACTTGTACTCCCCCCGCGAAGAGTTTGGTCGCATGGGCGTCGGGACGCGCTCCAAGGCGTGGCGCTTCACGGACATTAACAAGGAATACACTGTACGTTCACCCTCTCCTGTACGACTAGCGATGTTTATCTGTAACGCTAGTGCATCTTTGTCCTCTAGTTCTGTTCAACATACCCCTCGCGTCTTGTCGTGCCGACAAGAATCAGCGATGCGACATTACAATACGGTGTCAAGTACCGCAGCAAGGGCCGCATACCAACCCTTACCTACTTGCACTGGGCAAACTTCGTAAGCCCTTCCACATTTCCCAAACTTCTCGTGTGCTGATCGTAAACAGGGAAGTATCACCCGATCTAGTCAGCCCATGGTAGGCCTGACCAACGCCCGGTCAATACAAGACGAAAAGCTCGTCGAGGCGACTTTCATCTCGCATATTGCGCCAGAGTCACGGGTCTCTCAGTCTGTTTACGGCGCGACAACCACGAATTTGATCATCGACGCGCGCCCAACAACCAACGCGGTGGCCAACACTGCCAAAGGGGCAGGTACGGAGAACATGGATCATTACAAAGACTGTAAGAAGGCCTACCTAGGGATTGACAACATTCACTCGATGCGCGATTCCCTCAACAAGGTGGTCGAGGTGCTCAGCGAGGCAGAAGCCCTTGCGGCGAGCGTATCGGGTGACATCCCTGGAACGAGCCTTTCTACAATCCCCGTCGATCGACAGGCGTTGCGCCGATCCGGTTGGTTGCGACATCAAGCTGCCATTCTGGAAGGTGCATTGCTCATAGTGCGGAATATACACGTCAATCATTCGCACGTTCTCATCCATTGTTCGGATGGGTGGGATCGTACAGCGCAACTGTCTGCCGTATCACAACTCTGTTTGGATCCCTTTTATCGGACGATGCGCGGCTTCCAAGTATTGATCGAGAAGGATTTTATCAGCTTTGGTCATAAATTCATGGATAGGTGTGGTCACTTGTCGAGCGAGAAGTTCTTCTCGACGCCAGTGGACGGAGCGGGTAGCTCGGATGTCGCTCAGGCACTTTTGGCGAGCGTACAGATTCGGTTCTCGGGGAACCATCACCTCAGAGAGACCAGTCCAGTTTTCCACCAGTTCCTAGAAGCTGTGCGGAACATTCAACGACAGTTCCCCGCCCGTTTCGAGTTCAACGAGCTCTTCCTTCGCAACCTCCACACGCACTTGTACTCATGTCAGTTCGGTACCTTCCTCTTTAACTCGGAGCGCGAGCGCCGGGAGGGTGCAGCGGGGACTATATCCGTCTGGGACTATATGAATTCGCCACCACAGCCAGAGAAGTACACCAATCCGGATTACAACCCGGCGTTGGATGACACTACGAGCCGCGCACCGACGGCGGACCAGGGTGTACTCTTCCCGAATCCGAAGGACGTGCGTTTCTGGCACGAACTATATGGCCGTGGCGACGAGGAGATGAATGGGCGTTACGCAGCTGTCCCTGCACCGCTGCCTGCGCTATCAATTGTCCAGAATCTCGAGGACGACCCCGGCCTGACCGAGACCAGTGCCTCCCTTTCAGCGCCCGTCCAGCTTCCACAGCAACAGCCCCTTCCGCCATCTCCTGTGTCCTCCCCAGCGCTTACTCCCACGCTCGCACCCGTGCGAGTGCCTAGCCCCCTAGCATTAGGATCAGGATCGCGTCCCGCGCGCTCGACATCTTCGGATTTGTTCGGCTCCGCAGGAGGAAGCATGCGCTCAGTGTGGGACCGGCTTTCGTCCGGAGCGGGGACGGCGCTCTCAGCCGTGCAGGATGCATATGGCAATGCGCGTGATGCGCGAGCGCGAGACGCTGGTAGTGGTAGTGGTGGTAGTCCTGGGGAATTACAGGACTGGAGCTCCGCGTCGCCCCGCAGAGCCTCGCCATCAGTGAACGCTGCCTCTACAACTTCCACGCTATCACGATTCGAACCACCGCCCGTAACACAGGCTGTCAGAGCCAGCACATTCTCGAGTGTCTCTGCGGGCACAGCGGTGAACCCCTGGGCGACCACGTCGTTGTCACCTTCCTTGCCTTCTTCGTCTTCTACATCGCCTCGCGATGCGGGTAGGGGTGGTATGCCATCCGTTCTCGTGGATAATCCGTGGAACACTGCGCGTACGCAGGTACGCCCCAGTGCACGACACCCACCACTAGAGGACGCTTTTGCCGTGGGAGGAATGGCCGCAGCGTTGCCCCCTCTTCCTCGGGTAGTGGATCCGCTGGGAAATGAGAGCTCCGCTTCCCTCAACGGTTTGCCTGCGGATCCAACTGTCGCGCTTCCCCCTGCGCCTTTGTCAACATCGGCATCTGCGAGCCCTGTTGCATCCACAGCACCACATGCGCCAAGTTTAGATGCGCCTCTGGGGATTTCACCATCGAGCGCCGTTAGTGAGGCACCAAAGTTAGAGCATTCTGGAATTTCAGAAGAGATGGACCCTCTAGGCGTAGGGATACGGTAGGCCAGTGTACAGCAATTGTGTAGCCGTATATGTAAACAAACGTGCGTCGGTGCAGTACTGTCACCAACGAGGCAGATTAGCGCATCCTAAGTACGGATGTCGATAAATGTCGAAATAGCATGGGAGAAAATGGCGTGATAGAATCGTCTTGATGACGTAAACTTATTAGGCTTTTTTTTAATAGAGCGTCTATTTTTTGAACAGTCGTTCACTCTTCCCTTTGTCCCTCTTTCTCGTATAGACTTAGACTTCTAACAAGAAGAAAAATGGCTGCCAACGGTCCTATCCACGCTGCTCTTGCCCCAGGTCATTTCCTTTTCACTTCAGAGTCGGTTGGTGAAGGTCACCCTGGTATGTGTAATTGTCTGAAATTGGCCTTTTCGTCGGTCTCAAAGATACCCCAGACAAGATCTGTGACCAGGTCTCAGATGCCATAGTAAGTCGACCTAGATGCAATGATGATTTATCTCGATTTTAATGAGCTGTGAAGCTCGATGCATGCCTTGAACAAGACCCCTCGTCCAAGGTCGCCTGCGAGACGGCAACCAAGACGGGCATGATCATGGTCTTCGGCGAGATCTCGACCAAGGCCCAGCTCGACTACCAGAAAGTTATCCGTAATGCCATCAAGGACATTGGCTACGATGACTCGTCCAAGGGCTTTGATTACAAGACTTGCAACATCCTCGTTGCCATTGAGCAGCAGTCGCCCGATATTGCCCAGGGTCTTGACCATGGCTCGCTCGAGGATCATGGCGCGGGTGACCAGGGCATCATGTTTGGCTATGCTACCGATGAGACCCCGGAGTATATGCCGCTTACCATTTCGCTCGCGCATAAGCTCAATGCGGCATTGGCTGCGGCACGCCGCTCTGGGCTCCTCCCGTGGCTCCGCCCTGATTCGAAGACCCAAGTCACGGTCGAATACAAGAAGGACGGTGGCGCGACTATCCCTCTGCGTGTAGACACCGTCGTCATCTCTACACAACACGCCGAGGAGATCTCGACGGAGGACCTCCGGAAGGAGATCCTGGAAAAGGTCATCAAGCAGGTCATCCCCAAGAACCTCCTTGATGACCGGACCATCTATCATGTACGGCCTTTTGAGCTTGTGGGGAAAAAAGCTCTAATTTTTATTTTCTTAGATTCAACCGTCGGGACGGTTCGTTATCGGCGGTCCCCAGGGTGATGCTGGCTTGACTGGCCGAAAGATCATCGTCGACACGTACGGTGGTTGGGGTGCGCACGGCGGAGGTGCATTCTCAGGAAAGGACTTTTCCAAAGTCGATCGCTCAGCCGCCTATACTGCGCGGTGGATTGGTGGGTCTTCCTTCTAAGACATAGGTTACTGCATTCTGACATTCCTCCAGCCAAGTCCTTGGTTGCCGCTGGCCTCGCTCGCCGTGCGCTCGTCCAGCTCTCTTACGCCATTGGTGTCGCCGAGCCTCTGTCGATCTTTGTCGACACATATGGCACAGGGAAGAAAACAGATCTGGAGCTCGTCGAGATTATCCGGAAGAACTGGGATCTTCGGCCCGGTGTCATCGTGAAGCAGCTCGACCTTCAAAAGCCGATTTACCGCAAGACTGCGGCCTATGGTCACTTCGGCAACCCATCGTACACGTGGGAAAAGCCCAAGCAGCTCGTACTGTGAGGCGTCAACAACACCTCTCCCCATCCTTCCTCATTCTGCGTTGGATATTTGTCTGTTACTGACTCGTACAGTTGACGCATGATTGGTATGGATTAGAAAGTTCATCCTTTCGCACTATTATTATCTACTTGTTCAACACAATCAGCATATAACCCTGAGCGTATACCCGCCAAAATCCCTCCCACCACTACACGTCATACCAGTATTGACGCATTCTTGCCCTGTATTCGTTATATGTACTTCCAGTACCTGTAGTCGTTGTGAATCACAGGCGCGCTCAACCGCGCATTGTTTCACGATCATGTGAGCGTGATGTCACCTTGGTCCGTATACGTATGCTTGTCCTGCTTGTCCGAGCATGAAAATAAGTGGAGGGGGAAGGGTACTCTCATAAAGAGTGATATTTAATGTACGTGGTCCGAGGAATTCGATATGAGGTGCTATTGTAACTCCTCGAAAAAACTTGAATGTGGCCTTCCTCGCGGGCCATTGGCACAGCCCCGGCCCACTCCGTTCTTCCCGGCAAAACGAACCACCACTACCAGCATTTGACCGCCATCGGTACCGGGTACAGCCACTCAATGTGCGCCGCCGCCGACCTGGCCCCACGTCCCACGTCCTACCGCCACACTACCAGCAAAATGTCATCCCTATTGGCTGGCTGGTTGGCTTCTAAGGATCTCTCTCTCCTTAAGTTTAACTTACTGTAACATCCCTGTCTCTACCACAATACTTTCCTTCCCTACAGGAACCCCCCCCTAATCCCACTGTCCACCTCCCGCTCCCACCACTTGGGCGCTTACCCCAGCAGGCTGCGCGGGCGACGGGAGAACTCAGTGAACTTGCTTGCCCTGTCCTTCTGATCTGATCAGGCTCCTAACTCGACAAAGGAGATTTTGCTAGCGCTGGCGCTAGCGAGGGCTAACGCGCTATGATAGTACAGTACGTACTTCCATTGGCATCACCCGTCATCATACCGCCATGTTGGTGGTACCCCCCCCCCCCCCCCGCATGCCCTGAAGCTGTCAGTGGCGGTGGGACAAGCGCGGCTGGACTCTACTCGTATACAATAGTATGATGTCTTCCCTGTCTTCCATATAGACCTCCTCTCAGCGGCGATCTCTGAAATCTGAATCCACATCACATATCGTTACGCCCTTCAAATATGCTCCAAACACTCTCCATCAGAATTTTCCCTCATTATTTCGGTGCAGTACGATACGGGGAGGGGTGAATGATCGGCGGATCGGCGGTTTATTACGGTATAAAGTAGTGCACAAAAATTCACTGGTTGACCTCCGAGTCCCACACCCACACAGCTCTCTCACGGATTACTCTCACGGAGATCTACATCATTACCCTTATCGCTTTACACTCTTCCCCCCCCATCACACTGCATTGCCCGCCCACCCCTGCCACAGGTACGTAATAGTGATTCTGCCTCTCCTGAGTTATCGACTCGGGTTCCGTTCCTTACAGGCTGGCAATACAGCGATGCGCAGTACAGTACAGTACAGTACAATTTTCCCCGCCGCTCCCAGGCTCAGCGGTTCCGAGTCCAATTTCAATTCGTCTGTCTAGCTCTTTTTCCCACACATTCTTTGGACCTTGGTACGTTACTGTAGAATCGGCTGGACTGGGGCTGAGACAATCACGCCAAACGCCAAACTTAAGGAACAACTAAAGTTGCTTCTAATGTAGTGGTGAAGCGCCGAGACTATGATAGCAATTATGTACGACGCCCATGCGTTTCACGCGTGGACCCATCCATACGTACTAAAGTAGCTTTCGGCAGATCTGTAGATTCCTTCGCATTTCTGCTGCTCTGCATAACTCGATCTCCAGAGTTGGCACTGAGTTGACAACTCAGACCGGACCAGACCAGACCGCGGCAACACTAGCCTCTACATGAGCGCGCGCGTGCGCTCACGTTCCCAGCCAAAATGCCGCGTGTCACGGCGTGTGGGAGAGGGCCAGGCGCCGCCGACTCGGAGCGCCGTTACACGAGAAGCGTTTTGGTTGTAATGAGCTGATGATCATCCATCATCCATCATCATGCATCCGCCCTAGAGCAGAGCAGTATAGCCTCAGCGGGAGCGGTCCCAGAGTCTTGTCACTGGAATGGAATCTGGGAACGCACGAGATCTCAATGGGAATGGCATCAGGAAGGACAGGTATTTAGTACTATTTACTGCCGTGCGCATGCGTGGGTAAGGGAGGGCAAAGGTCAGGAAAGAGAGCAAGTAAGCAACGAAAGACTTACTGAGGCGTATAGCACACAAGGGATAAGTTACAAGAGGATTGCTGAGATAACGTAGAGTTAGAAGAGTGGGATACTCACTCCCCCTCTTGCCCCTCCCCCCCTATTAAGAACGAAATGTCCAGTTAGCATTAAACGTCACGATCATCATGCAAAGGTATATAAGCTATTGACACTACCCTTCCAAACCCTTCCACAACCAGTATTCAACAAGGAAACAAAACGTAAGAAGAGAAGAACAACAATGACGACGACAACAAGTGTAGTAGTCCGCGATGAATAGAATACGTAGAGTTCAATAGCATAGTCCTTGTTCTAATCGTCATCTAAACTGTTTATCGTCCACGAGATATCATGATAGAGCAAGCGTCAGTGCGACCACACCAAGTGAGATAATAATGTTTCCTGCGCCATTGGCAGCCAAGTAAGGGGGTATAGAACCAGCAGCGCCATTTTTTCCATTCCCATTAGACGACGAATTCCCTTTCCCGTTATTATTCTGTCCAGACTTCAAGCTAGCGGGCAACACGCTCACTGCCGCAGTTGGCTGCGTCTCGATACTTCCACTGCCCACCGTGACGAAAGTGCCGTTGCTGGGAATGCCGCTTATCGTCACGTACAGCAACGCCGGCCCTGGCTGGAAGATATTGGGAGAAGGCGGTAGCTGGGCCGTGTGAATGGTGATCGTGCCGTTGCTTTGGACAGTGAAGGTATTGTTGAGTTGCATGATCCGTTGACCCATGTTCATCCCGTGCGTCGAGAACCCTGTACGTATCACCCATACGGTCGTATTTCCCGCCGCGTCATCCGCATCGCCCGTGTATGACGAAGCCGGGACCGTGATGTCGAAGGGCTTGCCACCGTACGACAAGGTCGTCGGGACGTTTTGCGGCGCAGGACGCGTCTTCGCGCTAAAGTAGGAAGGATAGAAGTACTCGGCAGTATAAGTTGTCGGGTACGTAGTGGTTGTATTCACGTCCGCGTTCGGGTTAGAGCCAGCGACCATGACGGACCCGTCCGGAAGCAACACAGCCGTCGAGTGGTACATACGTGGGACGGTTGAATTACTGAGACCGGCACTCGAAAAGCGGCTCCCTGCGGGCGCATTCGGGTTATAGATCACGGGCTGTAAAACGGGGCCCGCAGCGAGCGAGGGGCCATACGGCATTTGGCCTAAAGTTGGGGTTTGCCCCGTCATATTTGAGTAACCGGCCGTACCGTATTCGGCACCGTTGAGAAGAAGCAGGGTACCATCGGGAAGCCCAATGAATTGACCCATAGAACGGCCGACTGGAAGATTATCATCTTGAACATAATTAGGGGACGATCCGTCTGTGGGTTCTGGGGTGATACGCCGGCAGTCGGCAGAAGCGGCAACAGACCACGTGTTGACATTGGGACCACCATAGGAGCCCCAATCGTTATCCTCCATGACCTGACCACCACAGAAAAGAATGGTGGGGTTGTAGCCATTATGGGGCGTCAAGGGCAACATAGTATTCGCTCCTGACGCAGGGTATACCCGAATGACCTGACCTGGCATGTCAGGAAGCGGATACTCGGTATTAGAGTTGTAGTCCCAAAGAACTGTACAGGAGTTAGTGGACGAAGAGGAATCGGGGGCAGGGACAGGATTGACGTAACTGGTAGAGAAATTAGCCTGAACGAACATCTTCCCTGAGGGCATGAGGTAGGTCAGGGCGTATGCATTGAGACCGCTCGTCTTGACCATAAACTGCATGGTTTGAGGGGTTTGCCCATTTGAAGGGAAGAATTCGTAGGTCGGCTCGGCGGAGCCATTCTCGGTTGCAGGATCGACATTGGGAAGGAACCGATTGATGTAACCACCAGCAGTAAAGCCACCGATGAGGACGATGGTTCCGTTGGGCAAGGATTCAGCCGCAGGATACCAGCGATGTTTAATCATCTCGAGACCATTTGGCTCATCGTACCATGAACACGGTGCTTGCGAAACGTCTCCTGGGCATGAAGTAATGATTCGGATAGCTTGTGTACCGTCGTAGTCTTGGTACAATGGGTCGTACGCGGTAGTTGAATTAGGATCAAAGTTAAGACCATCAGTACCGACGGCAGTGTTGCCACCAAAAACGGCATAAGAAGCATTAGGGAGGTGCATGCCTGCAGCGCAGAAGGGGTTAGTCTGCGCATCGATAGGTGTTGCGGTACGCGTGTTCAGATCCCTGTTCCGAATTTAGACAAAACACGAGTAAAAGGGAAGAGTACAGACCAAACGGACGCCCAAACGGGATGACCATTGATTTGTGTGGGATTCCCTTCCACCTTGTCGATAATGTAGACCTTGTCGGAGCTACCGAGAAACATCTGTTCATTATCGATGATCAGAGGCGGGAGTTAGATAAGGCTCAATATGGAAAGCGTTATCATACCATCAAGGCGCTAGCGAGGGTGTTGCCTACGTTGACGAAGGAGCCTGGCTGCTGAGCAAGGACGGTGGGGGTGGCCAGCCCAAGGAGGGCAAGCCATGAAGAGTGGGGGAGTATCATGAAGACGTGTCAGTACGGTGGGAATCCAACGTGTTTATGAGCGGAAGAGAGACGGAAAGAGAAGAGAAGCTCCGAGTCCGAGAAGGAAAGGGAAGAGGACAAAGAGAACGACAGTATGACACGGGTAGGAGGGGAGGCAGGGAGGGGGGGGAAACCTCAGTGGGTCCGGGGGAAGGGAATAGGGTATTAAGGAAGGGTGAAAGAGGGAAGAAAGTGAAGGGGGGATCGGTTACATCCATCCTGTTCATTTGAATTATTTCAGGGCGGTCGCCGCCAAGGTGACATTGACGGTGAGCGCCAGGGACTAGGTCAGTTGAAGTAAGAGATGGGACACAGCATTGTGAGAACGGAGGGCGCCTCATGGAGATTGGGATCAATATGCAGCTGCAGCGCCCAGCACGTGTTGCTGTGCTGGCAGGACCAAGTGCTCATTCCTACTCGGCGCCCCTTCCACATGCCGATCGTACCTTTCCCACGCCCGTCGGTGATCTCCCCGCGTTTCTCTTCCCTTCCTTTTATGGTCTCATTCACCCTTCCTCTCTTCTCCTCTTTTGGCCGCATCCGTGTCTGTCACTCCCTTGTCATTCACTCCATTCAGTTGCCATGGCCAGTGCCACCCGCGTACAGTTACGACTGTACTCTCCTGAGATGATGAGATCCCTTGGCACTGACCCGAGCAGTTGTGTGGCCTTTCCCAGCTAATGTGTGGAATAACTTCGGGCGAAATGATGCACGTCGTACAGTACCGGACATACAGCACAGGCTGCGCCGGCGCCAGTGCGGTTGACAGCGCTTATAGATGTACAAACTCGGGCAATTATTCCGGAACCTCTATCGTCTCATACAGTAGCTGTACACTCACAGAAGTATGTTGCTGTACGATTCTCTTTAGCACTCCACTGTCATGTAATGAACGGATTGAACATTCCCTTGGAACTCACTCCATCTGGACTTCCTTCAACGTAGGCATACCCTACATATAAATCAAGCAAAGTAAATTTACGTACTTCCGTATAACCCCCACAAGGCTCGCTACATCTCATACCTCAACTCTGCTTCCATGAGTTATACAGCCCTATTGTGTCGCCCACCGCGCCACCAGACCTGGCACCATCACCTTCGCCCTCGACCTCGACAGATCTCTCACTGGCCCGGCCACCCGTCACCACGTTCCCACCGAGGTCTTTTTCAAATCCAGCTTTGGCGCCTCCTGTCGCGTGCCCGTTCATGCCATCCCCCACGCCCAGCCTTGCGCTCGTTGCACCCTTGCTCTTCATATTATCCGACCGGATACTCTCCAAATGATCCAAGTACGCCTGGTCCACACCACCCGTGACGTACTCCCCCGAAAAAACAGAGCACTCCAACTTCTCAATTGACGGATTCAGTCCACGCACGCTCCCAACCAGGTCCTCCAGCGTCTGAAAGATGACTAAATCGGCTCCGATCGCCTCGGCTACTTCCTCCATCGTCCGTCCGTGCGCAACGAGCTCGGCGCGGGAAGGCATGTCGATTCCGTACACGTTTGGGTAGCGAATCGGTGGCGCGCATGAGGCCATGATCACTTTTCTCGCCCCCACGTCTTTCGCCATCTGGATGATCTCTCGCGACGTCGTACCGCGCACGATCGAATCTGTCCCGGAATGTTGTAGAGCGGCGTGCGATCATCACAGTGACATTCATGGAACGTGCTTACCATCGACGATGAGTACATTCTTGTCCACGAATTCGAGCGCCATCGCATTTAACTTTTTTCGCACACTTTTCCTCCTGGACAAGAATAATCACGTGGCGTAAAACGCCATGCTAAGACCGCAGTAGCAAACGACGTACCGCATTTGTTGTTCTGGCATGATAAAGGTACGCCCCACATACCGATTCTTAACAAACCCTTCGCGATACGGCAAACCAAGTGCCTGAGCAAGGTTCAACGCCGCAACCCGAGAGGTATCGGGCACCGGGATCACGACGTCCACCGAGATTCCTTTTTCTGTCAGCACGCGCTGCACCTCCCGCGCCAGTGCATTGCCCATCGCCATCCGACTGCGATACACGCTGATCCCATCGATGACAGAGTCTGGCCGTGCAAAGTAGACATATTCAAAGATATCCGGCGCAAAGACCGCCGCGGGGGCTACTTGCCGTCGTGACATTCCAGAGCGTGTCATAATCACCGCCTCGCCTATGGTGTGAAGACACCAGAAAAAAAGAGGAATTAAATAATCAATATTGTGACCAACGCATCGCACGGAGAAGGAAATAGTCTCGGGCGTACCTGGCCGAACATCCTCCCAATCAACAAAACCTGCAACATCCGCCACGGCGCTCTCACTTGCGCATAACCAATCCTTAGCGTCTCCACCCAGCGCCGCAGCGCGACAAGCGAAGCCGAGTGGTCGAATCCCGTTGGGATCACGAAACGCTATGATCCCGAAGCCCGCGAGCATGGCAACGCACGCGTACGCGCCACGAGCCTGGGTCATGAGGCCGCGCACGGCGACGAAGATGTCCTCCTCATTGATACGAAATTTTCCAGTGTCGTTCAAATTGTCGGCAAAGATATTGAGGAGAAGTTCCGAGTCGGAAGAGGTGTTGATATGCCGGTGCGCAACGGCATCCATGAACTGCAGGAGCGCGGTTGTGTTGATCAGGTTTCCGTTCTGTGGGGAGTTTTTTTCAGGTTATATTTTTATCAACTCTCCTAAGCACCCCCGAAAGCAAAAGAAAAACTGAGGGAAGGTGCTGAAGACAAGAAAGAGACTCACATGAGCAAACGTTATACCATATGGGGAATTGACGTAGAATGGCTGAGCTTCCGCGTGGTGCGAGCCCCCTGCAGTTGGATAACGGACTGAAGAGTGCGTGTATCACCATGAGCAACCGGGTATGACGGTATTTAAAAGAGTAAACGAGAGCAGATGCAACTAAGCAAAAGGAAATGCGTTGCCCCAATGATGTACCCAACCGGAAAGAACTGGCTCACCATGACCGATTCCCATCCCACCAATCAGTCGCATTATGGCATCCTGCGTGAACACGTCGCGAACCATCCCATTCGCCTTACACTGATACAGTCGGCCCCTAGGCCCACCTGTGATGATCCCGCATGCATCTTGTCCACGATGCTGCAACAGCGACAGACCCTCGCATATCTCCGGCGCGGCGTTGACGACGGTATCGTGTAAGAGGAGGCCAAGGATTCCGCACACTGTAAAGCGGGAAGAAAGGTGAAAAAAAAAAAAGAGACGCATAAGATCGAAACGGAAGCACGGAATGGAAACAACGAGCCTCACTGTTTTGTTTCTTTTTTTTGGTTCTCGTCTAGTGAAGTAGAGACGTGGAGAAAGAAAGGTCAGACCTCCACACAGTCCCGTGTTATATAGACGTCAATGTATAGACTTTTCTCTCTCCGATCTCTGGGTCGCCACGTACGTCTTGTCAGTGAGGTCAGGTTAACGATGCTGATGAGCAAACTTCTCGTCCGGCCCGCGAATCGTCCCGAAACTTCGCCGATGGACGGCGCTGATCACCGCTGGTACTGGTGTGCTCGTTGTCGTAGACGTAAGTGTGATATTTGAGCCGAGACTCCAACTCGCGGATATGCCGGGTAGAAAAAAAGAAAGACGTGTAGCACGTACAGTACAGTATTTGTTTCAGTTCCCGCTTCAGCGCAGCGATCTTTGGCTGCGCTGCACGTGCTAAGAAAGCATGATCACATGATACCGTCGCGTCGCGTGCCAGTGGACGATCCATTATCACCATATGCATGATATCACTGGCATGTTCACATTCCATCCACCACTCTCATCCTTGCACCATATCCTCAACTTGAGCCGCCCACCAGTGGCGAAACAGTTGAGAAGCATCGCAAGCGATGCTGCCCCACTTTCTCTTCACGATCATCACCGCGCTCATCCAATTCCCGCTCTCACTCTACTGCCTCTCCGATAACACCTCGCGGGACGACGTCAAGAAGCCAGCGGAAAAGCCTGCTGCTATTGTGCCTGCGTGGAACGGGCACACTCCTCCAGGAACAGCCGGCCCAGCGCCCTTCACGCCCTACTTCGTCCCAGAGGGTGCAACCAGCTACGACTCATCCTCTCCCTTTGTCTACTACAAGGGCACCTGGGCGGAGACCTACTCTCCGCGTTTCGTCGGCGGCTCGTACCGAAAGACGACGCAGCGCGGAGCGGCCTTCTTGTTCTCTTTCACGGGGACGGGCATAGAGTGGTTCGGATGTACGGGTCCGCTACATGGCGAAGCGCTCGTGTATCTCAACGGACGACTCGTGGACCGCATCGACGCCTATGCACAACGCGAGAGTATACAGCAACGTCTCTTTTGGAAGTACGACCTTCCGCACAATAAACATACGTTCAAAGTCGTGCACGCGGGAACAAAGAAGAAGAAGGGGAAACATGGGGGCAACTACTACTTGGAGATCGGTATCGACGCAATTGTCGTCTATAAGGGCGTACCACCGTCACCGTCATCCCAGCAACACGCACCACCAGCGCCCCGACATCACGATCACGGTCATCGACATGATCAAGGTCAAGAGCTAGTCCGACAACCGGTGCACCCCTCCAGCGTACAGGCAGCACAGAGCACAGCGTCATCGTCTCTCGAATACTGGCAACTCAAGCAACAGGGCAGCACAGGCATAGCGGCGATGCAGCTCGCAATCATTTCCCAATCCCACGCGATCATCATCGACAAGGTAGAGCACAACCCGCTGACAGTCGATAACCATCCGGCCTGGGGCGCGCTATTCAACCTGAACACGTACGCCGTCAAGGCTCTGCACATGAAGAGCAACTCGTTCTGTGCCGGTGGCTCCTTCCTTGGCAACGGCACCCTCATCAACGTCGGCGGGAACCCCGTCGTCGAAACGCATACCGCCCCGCTCGACTTTGGCGATACGAACGGCACGCAGGGCGTGCGTCTGTTCCAGCCGTGCGAAGCGGATGATGCGGCGGACTGCGACGTGTACGAATACCCAGCGCGCGTCCGACTCACCAGTCCACGCTGGTACAACACGGTCGTGCGTATCCAGGACGGGAGCGCGATGATCATCGGTGGGTCCAAACGGGGAGGATGGATGAACAACGCGACGACCAACAACCCCACGATCGAGTTCTACCCGCCCAAGAACATCCACGGCGCCAATGGCATGGCCATACAGCTCCAGTTCCTAGTTGACACGCTCAATTCAAACCTTTTCCCCATCGCGTTCTTGCTCCCAGACGGACGCGTCTTCATCGCCGCGAACCGCGACGCAATGCTCTACGACTGGAAAAAGAACACGGAGGAGCATCTCCCTCGGATCCCCAATGGGGTGCGCGTCACGTATCCGATGACAGGCACGGGTATATTGCTCCCACTTGCACCGGAAAACGATTATGCGCCCGAGGTGCTCATCTGTGGCGGTTCGACGCTGGACGATAAGAGGCCCGGCTACGAGTTGTCCGCCCAGGATCCGGCATCGGACCAATGCGTGCGGATACTGCTTACGGAAGATGGAATCAGAAGAGGTTGGCAAGTGGAGAAGATGCCAGATGCGCGCACGATGCCAGATGCCGTGTTACTCGCCACGGGTGAAGTGGTGATCCTGAACGGTGCGGGGAGCGGCATCTCAGGGTACGGGAATGTGCGCGATCAGGTGGGAGTGTCGAATGCCGATAACCCAGTACTCACGCCCGTGCTCTACGACCCTACTGCACCCGCCGGAGAGCGCTTTTCGACACAGGGATTGCCGGAAAGTCCTATACCCAGGATGTACCACTCAGTGGCGACGTTGACGCCGAACGGGGATATCATGATCGCGGGAAGTAACCCGAACCTCGACCGGAGCGAGGTGGCGTATGGTACCGAGTACCGCGTGGAGTGGCTGCGCCCACCTTATATGAACAAACAGCGGCCTGTGATCATGGCAGTGCCAGGTACCATGGACTATGCGCACCGCGTGAACGTGCATGTTGAGATCCCAAAGAATCTCCGTCATGAACAACTCAAAGGCGAGTTCTGCTGTTTTTGTCTTCTATTTACTCTCCGGCTCACATGTAAGGCAGTTTCGTTGATGGACTTTGGGTTCGTGACACACGCGGGACATGCTAACTCACGCCTTGTGTATCTTGTGGCGGAATTGGGAGAAGATGGACACACGCTCACCATCACGGGCCCGCCTAATGGAGGTGTGTACCCACCTGGCCCTGGTTGGCTGTGCGTTATTGCAGGAGACGTGCCGAGTACGGCAGTGAAGGTCATGGTTGGCGATGGGCAGGGGCCGCCAGTCGACCTTGATGCGATCGAAAAGTGAGAGTGAACCTATCTTCTGAATCCCGCTCGCTAATCCCTGTGCTGCGGCATACAGCTTGCTCAAGAGCACAAAGGGAGACCAAGGCGATTAGAAAGGTAAAGAGCTGTGAGAGAGAGAAAAATGATTTGCAAAGAAGCGCGATCGCGTTGGACATGGCACGGAGTGGTGCACTTTCCTAGCCCACCGTGAGGTCTGTATCATTACCTACACTCTGAGAAGATATGTTTAGCATTGCACGGTGGCAAGCTTTGGGTAGGATCGAAAGCAGATCCATATATATGCATCCTGGTGACAAGTAGAAAATACATCAACGACAAAAGCTTACAGGGCTCTCTGTTTCATGCGACTAGCGACGGTGCGCAAGCCAGCGTACACTTTCCCAGGTGGAGAGCCCAGAATCAACGAGACGATCGCATCGCGGGCAATTTTGATATTTTGGAAAGAACCAAGAATATGGATCTTCCTGTGAGATCAATTGACATATGTATGATGAACGAAAAGAAAAATGCATCTACTCACGTATCAGCGACAATGATGCGGGTGCGGCTGGTATTTTCTATGGTAAACTTTGTCTTGCCATCCTGACCTGCGATGCGACCTTTGAAAAACAAAGCGTCTCAGTCGTTTATAACCCATCAATATCGAGGAGATACGTGCCGATAGCCCTTGAAAGGTGATCACCGTGGAGAGTCTTCACATCCTTTATCTCAAACGAGTCGAGATAAAGGTCGTCTAATCGGAGGAGAGCGATGGCATCCTGCGGGCGCCCGTTAAATCAAGAAATGAAAAGTCGTTATAGGCTATCACCCACGTTCACATCGAAACCAAGAGCAAATGCCTTGACAAAATCAGCCCCCTTCTGTAGCGCACCGAGTTCTTTTGTGTGTTTTGAGGTCTATGAACGCCAATCAATTCGAGCCTCGGTGATGTGATAAAAGCAGTAGACGCACTCGCATCTCCACACACTTCCTCTGCACATTCATCCTAACCTGAAGGCCAAGGATTTCCGTCAAAGGTCCGAAAATGTTTATCCAGTCCCTTTTCAAAGGTGACATGCGATGAGGTGGGATCGCTACCCGTCTCGTCTCCGATCTTAATGATGTCTTCCCGGCGGATGCGGGCGCAGGTCCAAAGGATGGAGCCTCTGTTGGAGGTGCGACGTCTGCACCGTCCACGTCGATCAAAATATCGTCGTCCTGGGAGCGCTCTGTTGCTTTTGGGGGCACGTTGCTTGTTTCATGCTCCTGATCGAGAGCATCATCACCCACGACACGGGGTGATTTCTTTTTTGATAAAGTGCGGCGGTTCTTACGGGGCGCCTTGGAAGTGCTAGGGACAGATTGGACGACGACCATGGGAGAGTATAAAGTAAAGTAAAGAAAAAAGACGGGGCCTCGAGGACGCCGTTCGGCAAGCTCCGGATGTCCTCACAAGTGGGCCAAACGGGCACGTTGTGCTCCATCATTCGACTTATCTGCGCACGCGTTTAGTGCATTTGAACGGACATATGGACTCTTTGATGGCTGCTGACCCCCCTGGAATCACAAGAATTTTAAGCGACAGCCGTGCTGAAGGTAGGTACATTCTCAATCTGGCCTAACCGACATTCCTGACTCTGATGCAGTGCTACAGTCTCTTGTCAGTACGCTTGCCCCTGGGGAAAGTGCTAGCGGGGAAATCCCATCGAAAGAGGATGTCTCGAAACTATCTGACAAACTAAAGCAACTATTCGGCGATGTAGATCCGCCGACGGGTACCGTAGTACAGCGCAATGAGAAGGGTGAGGTATGTGTCTGTACTAGTGCAGAATGACATCGATCTGAACGCGATGTGGCTCCAGAATGAAGAAGGCCTTCCAATAGTCGAGATTACTGAGCCGATGGAAAAAGTACCTGAACCTGCATCTGGTGCGAGCTCGGGAACTGGTCCCATCGTGGATGCAGAAGACACGGGTTTCGTGCCCATGTACCGGCTGCCACCTGCGGAGAGGGCGCGCAGCCGTGCGCAGATGGGCCGCTTTCTCGACATACTTGAGGAAGAAGAGCGAATCGAGGAGGAGCGGCACCAAGCGCGCGACCGGGAACAGCGCCGGGAAGGCCTCGAGCAGCGCCGGGCGAATGCCAAAGCGGAATTGGAACGGGTCAAGATGGCGAAGGATATGCAAAAGAAGATGGGAAAGGCGCTTCTGAAAAATATGGCAGATGCGAGAGAAAAGGAGGAAGAGGAGAAGGCCCGCCAAGAAAGAGAAGATATGGAAAAGGAGGAGGTACGCAGATCACGCAAGCCAAGAAAGTGTGTCTCCTGGGCGGAGCTGCCTAAGCTAGAGAGATCTGACGACGACGCTGCGGTACCTATGCGCCCTTATGTCGTAGAGCGCTTCCCCGCGCGCTCTGGTGCCTCGTCGCCTCCCCCTCCTATTCCAATGGGTGATTCAGACGACGAATCTGAACCTCCATCACCCGTCCCATCAGACTCTGACACACCCAGCGGAATTCCCTCGGACGGTATCCCGTTTCCAACGCCAGAACACGACCACAGTGACGGTAGCGAAGACGATGACGAGCCCCTCGAGAGTCACGGATCCGAAGATGGATTTGACATCGATTCCATGCAACACCAGCGTGAGATTGCTCTTGCCTACTTCGAGAAGCGCAACACCATTGGTGCCGATGCTGCTCGCGCCATGTCCGCACACTCCCATGATCTAGATGGTGATGAAAATGATTGGGAACAAGAGGCAAGTCAGCCGCTGTTTCTCCGTTGTCTTGGTCTGGGCAGGGAGCTAATGGGGACACTCGAGCAGGACGTCCCTCACGACGCCATGCTCGCGGGGCCTAGACCAAAACCTTCCGAGTCCAAGTTCAAATCTGAGCGGATTGTACAAGCTTACTTCGGAACGCAATTGCCGTCTTCGACACCACCTATGTCTTTAGGGACGTCTGCAGTACTTCCCAATTCAACTAGCGGCACACTGCGCAGCGCCTTGCGCATGGGCCGGCTCGAAGGCGGCCAGCTCGTTGGTAATGGTGACAGCGACCGCGAAGACGATGAAGACGATGAGGCTGTAGGCGCGCGGACGCAGGAGTTCATGGATGTGTTGCGTCGCGGGGATGTGACGAACGCGGGTGCTGCAGAGAACTCGGATGCCCTGATTGCTGCGCTCGAGACAGCCTATGGCGCGCCTCCCAAACAACCTCATTCCTCCGCTCAAGCTCACCTCACAGCACCCCCACCGACATCCGCAGCATCATCAAAGATTGCTCCTTTCTTTCCCAAGAAAGGCTCGAAATTCAAACTTGAACGTGCCGTCCCGCCGCCGACCATCGCTGAAGACGAAGGTCTGCGGGAGGGCGGTGCGGACACGGTAGAGCACGGGATTACTCTCTCCGCCACATCGCGGCCATCGCCATCATCGTCATCCCCCACACGCGTCGTTGGCTCTTTGCCAGTGCCAGACACATCCGCATCTCAATCACCCATGATGATTATCGATTCGCCATCCTTTGCGCCGCCACCGGGAGATGTACCCATGACGACGACAATCATCGACTCACCCTCCTTCCAGAAGCCACAGTTCCCACTTCCGTCGGCAAAGCCGATGCGCCCGTCCCCGCGTCCACCTACCGTACTGTCCTCGGTGCGCGAGTCCTCCGGCACGCCAAGGCAACAAGAAACACCAGCGCACGACGAGCCCGGGAAAAAGGTATCACGATTCAAAGCGCAACGTGCCGAGTCATGATACTGTAAAGTAAAGAAGACCACGTCTCCTAGGCCTCAACTCGGCTCAGAAATAAAATTTGTCATGACACGTCCCCGCAAACATCGCCTCTTCAAACAACCCACCCCCACGCCGCACCAACTCACATTCCTACGACATGACCCCAATGCAACAACAACACACGCTCATCTCACTCGAGAAAATAACGGACGAAATGACCCTATATGTATTTTATCGCCTTCGATCCTGCGACTATGACTGTTTTTTTGTATCTAACGACTCGGAGAACGCATCCATTCCAAAGAATGAACGAAGAGTTATACATAGTAACACACCAGTGTGCGCAATGTTTCCCTAGATCTTGGTCTTTATTTATTACCCTCTGTCCCATACGCTACGGTATGGTACACATTGGGGAACGTACTCACATATTTAATTATCGTAGGTAGTGCTCGCAGGGCGATTAGCTGCTCCCAAATGAAAAGAAAGCTCTTGAACTGAATCGAACTGGTCTCATTAACTATATTGGTCGCGTCTCACTGATTCACATCTCGTTGCTGACTCGGGTCACACTGCAAAACTATCATATTACTAGGCCGTGACAGACAGACTCTTGGGTCTCGACGCTCAGGACACGTTTAAGGCTGCGACGGAAGAAATGTCCTCAGCCTCCAAGCTTAAGCGCAGCAGTACTGTACTGGAGTGCATTAAAGAAAGTATCACCAGATCAACTCTGAGCTCGTCCGCCGCACCGATGTAGCGTAGCATTCTGGTACGTATCACATTCCGAATGAATGTCAGGGTATTGTAGCACAGCCTAAGGCCGCGCCTGTGAGTTCGAGTAGGGAGGAGATGTCGAAGGAGATGGGGAAAAGGGCAGTAAGAAGAGAAGAGGACGGAGGCCTAGGGACGGCTGTCAGTGTGGGATCAGTAGGGTGGAACGTACTAGGCCTCGATGACCCGATCGTCGGTGTCTCGGACTCGGATAAGGAAAAAAAATAGAAAAAGAGATAAAACTCGCGTCCTGGGACGTCTCGCGCTTAGAGAGAAGGAGAAAGAGAAAGGGGACCAGATATATGATGGCCATTGTGACCTATGCTGGACTCTTTAAATACATGGAAGGACTCCCAACACGTCAGCCCGTTGCACTCTACGGTAAAACGATCGGTAAGTAAGTGAGAAAAACGAGAATCAAGAGAAGTTCGAGGACAACGCGTGGCTGGTGGCCACCCCGACGCGAAGGCATGGAGCCTGTCCGAAACTTGTACCCGGTCGTCCAAAGTCGGGAACGTGGGCGGAACGGGGGAGGAAGCATAATGTAAATGAGAAAAGGGATCACTATAAAGCGTGGGCGAGCGAGAGAAGGGGCGATCAGAGTAATGCTTTGGAAAAAGATGCCAACGACAGGCAGCCACGAGGCTGTCAGTTAGATAGCAACGAGGCACGCGCCCTCTGTAATACGTATCGAAGGCGCCTAAACTGTAAGCGCGCGTGGAACGAAGGGGGAAGACAGAACAAACACGAGGAAAAATAAGGAATACTCGGCCGACTTACTCCGAGTCCCGCGATCCGGGAGGAGGTCGACGCGTCAAGAAGGGTTGGGCATAAAGGAACTTTCCGGGCGACTCAGACATATGAGAGGGTCACTGGAGTGGTCTGCGCGAGCGCAGCCCGTGCTCCTACCTTACATCTCCCGGGGGGTCGAAATCTTGACCGTCCCCGGTCAAGCGTCATCACAGTCCTCCGGATCGTCGTCGCTGCGCGATGCTTCTTCTTCGATGACGGCGGTGAGGTCTCCTCGATCCAGGATACGCGTGACTGGAATAGAAGACGGTGAGCGAGAAAGGTAAGGTATAAGCCTGAAAGCAGCGTAGCGTAGTTTCGAAACCGCTCCGTCCAACTCAGCAAGGCGGTATGCGCCGTTGCGGCTCCTCCGAATCACCACCATAGGCCCATAGTACCGTGGCCTGGTCTTGCTAGCGAGATCTGAGTCCGCACCGGCGTTGCGCACGAGCACAAGGCGGCCAGGTCCGAAGTCATGGTCTTTGATAGTGTTTTGGTATTGTTTTTCGAACTGCTGCGCCGAGGCGTGGCGACTTTTGAGGAGGCGGTCGTGGATGCCGTCCAAGTCGGCTTGGCGTTTTTGCAGTTGTCGGACGCGAATGGCGAGGAGCTCGGCTGTAGTGAGGGGACGACAGAGATCAGGAACAAGGAAGGTGGCAAGCGTGAGATCAAACGGGAGGATAGGCTCGATGCCGTGGGCCATGTAGAAAGGGGAATAGCCGGTGGATTTGCGAGTGGTGGCTCGGTCGGCCCAGAACACCAGAGGCGCGAGGACGGGCCACTTTGCAGTGTCGTCCGCGCAAGCCTTGACCAGGGATTCGCGTATGGTGCGATGTTGGCGTTCGACAACTCCGTTTGCGCGGGAATTGTAGGCTGAAATGCGAATGTGACGGATCCCGAACTTAGTAGCTAACCAGTCCAGCGCGGCGACATAAGCGGTCCCGTTGTCTGTGACGATTTCTTCGACTGCGCCCCATCTGCACAAGATTTCCTCGAAGATGAAAGAGCCAAGCGTGCGACCAGTCTCTGAACGAAGGGCGCGCCATTCGGGCCATGCAGAGAGTGAACACCGAGCCTGGACGATGTAGCGAAAGCCGGAGGCGAGGGGCATGAACATGGTATCGATGTAAGCTTTTCGGAAGAGAGGGGCGGGTGTGGCGACGATAGGTGGGATGCGGATCTTGGTAGTTTGGCGAAGCTGGCACTGGTGACAGGTGCTGACGTACCATTTGACGTCCTGGTCGATGGAAGGCCACCAGAAGCGGTCGAGGAGTGTGCGGCGCGTGGAGTAAAACCCCCTGTGTCCGAGGTTGTCGTGGGCATCGTGAACGATGCGGGGTCTTTGATAAGGGAGGATGAGGAGTTGGTGTCGTCCGTTACTTTGTCGTCGCCAGAGTCTACCGTTAAGCAGAAAGAAGCGTGCTGACATCCTCAGGAGTCGGTCCGAAGCCTTCCCGTCTAGGTCCGCGGGAAGCTGAAGGCAGTGTAAGTATTGTTCGACGCGCGCCAAGTCTTTTTCTGCCTTGAGTGTTTTGTCCGAGACCGGGAAGTCAGCTAAGCTACCAGTGGACGAGTCGTCGTCGGAGGGAGCCTGAGTGAGGGAAAGGACCTGCGTGAAGTGAGAGGTGTCGAGCCAGCTAAGCACCCAGAGACCGAGAGAGAGCGCTCGATCAATCCAGTCGTCCGGATCTTCGTCTTCGCCTTCACCTTCGGCCGGCTCGCGACGAGAGAGGCCGTCTGGCCCATGGTGTTTGTCAGCGGGTATGTGGACGAGTTTGAAGTCGAAGAGGAGAATCGCGGCGATCCAGCGATTGATCGTCGCGTTGGGCTGAATGTCGGGGTTATGCAGCATGCCTTTGATGAATTGGGCGTCCATCTCGACCACCAGATGGCGGATCCCAATGAGGTGAACGCGGAGGGCGCGGAGAGCCCTGAAGAGACCGTAGAGTTCGAGTTTGGGCTGAGAGTAACGAGCCTCGCGCTCATTCCAAGATATAGAGCCGAAACGGGCAGGGCGGCGCTTATTGTCTAAGCATTCTTGTGAGAGGATCCAACCGACGCCGCGAGAGGAAGAGTCGATGCCTAGGTAAACGGGACGGTGGGAGGAGTAATCGATTGAAATGAGGGCTGGGGAGTGGATGATAGCACGTTTGAGGGCTTGCATGGCGTGGTCGTGCTCTTCTGTCCAGGCAAAGACCTGCCCTTTGCGCGTGAGGTTGACTAAGGGTCGTGCCAGGGCTGAGTAATTCTTGATCCAGATGCGCATGAAGCCGGTGGTGCCCAAGAAAGCTCTGACGTCAGTGAGTGATTTGCAGGTCGGCCAGTCTCGGATGCGAGCGATTTTAGAGTCGTCGGGGACACGACCTTCGTAGTTACATTTGTGGCCGAGGATGATGACCTCAGGTACAGCAATGAAGAGTTTGTTGGCAGAGACGGTGGCGCCGGCACAGCTGAGACGGTGAAGGATGCGGTGGACGTCAACTAGGTGTTGCCAGATGAACTTACGGATTCCGGGATTTTCTGGTATAGTTTCGTAACCGCCGTTGCTAGTTTCAGAGCGCGTGGCGGGTCCTTTGATGCTGCAGTCGTCCACGAAGGGCCAGGCAACGTGAGGGATTTCTGGTTCGAGGATGAAGGTGACGTCTTCGTGAAAAATGGCGACCGCGTTAGTCCAACCCATAGGCAAACTAGTGAGTCGTACAGCGCCGAGTGGGGATTGGACGGTTGTGAGGTCGCGAGAAGAAATGTCAAGGGTGCGGTGGTCGTAGCCCACGAAGAGATCTAGCATAGTATAGCAGGATCGCCCTGCCATAGATTCTATCAGTTGGTCGGTAAGGGGAGGGACGCCTGAGTTGCGGATAGTAACCGCGTTGAGGGGCTGGAGGTCGTGTACGATGCGCAAGGCGCCATTCTTCTTTTTGACCGTAAACCAGCGCGATCTGTAGGAGGCGTCCGAGTGTTCATAGACCCCAGCAGCGAACTTGTCTTTGAAGATTTGTATGACGTCGTCTAAGATGCCGGGAGGGATAGGGAAGTTGCGATATGCCCAAGGGATGTGTTCCACAACTGGGATCTTGACGGGTGAGAAATAATCATCGCGAAACCTGCCTTTTTCTGCCTCGGTCCAAGCCAAGCCAAACTCGTTAAGTTTGAGAACGTGATGTAGGAGTTTTAGCTCCTCCGGCAGCAAGAAGTCTCCTTTGTTGAGTTCTAGAGCGTCCAATCGTTCTTGCGTGAGTCGAGTGCCCGGTGTGAAGTCGGGTGGATTGGGGAGAAGGGCTGGCAGAGTAAGGAGAGGATTGGAAGGGATGCGGCGGAGGATGCGGAAGTCTTCAGGCAGGGAAGCTGGTACAGGGCGCACCTTTTTGGCTACCTTCTTGTAAGCTAAGGCGGCAGCAGAGTTCTCAAGAAAGGAAGAGAAAAATGGAGGGAGTGCGAGGAGGGGTTCAGGTACAGACGGAGGCAGAGATGCAGGCGAAGAGCGAGACTGAGGTGAAGAAGAACGCTGATGTGCAGACAGAGACAGAGAAGACGGGGCTTCGGGTTGACAAGAAAGGCTTAGGATTTTTACGCTCGCCACTTGTACCTTTCGCGGGCGAGAAGGGATGGAAATGCGGTGAGAAGAGTCTGAGGGGTTTTGGACCGAGACCTCGACGTCGCCACTAGGGAGGTCCTCAATTCGGCAGAGCAGAGCATGCTGGAAGGGTCGCCCAAGAAGTAGCCGAAAAGGGGCGTGTTTGACAACATGAGCATGCACCACGAAAGATATGTCGCCGGCGCGCATGGGGAGATACTCAGCACATCCGAGCGTCCAATTAGTAGCCCCGTTGGCGCCTTCCATCTGAAGTAAGCGGTCTGTGTTGATAGAGGCTCCGACCTCTCGCGCTAAGTCTTCCCTCATGACGATGATTTGTGAGCCCGGGTCAATAACACCTGCTTCGGTAACTTTTCCACCGATTTGGACGTCGACTTCTCGCAGGGGTAAGGAATAGGCTGGCTCGCGAAGACTGGGGAATGGCGAGTTTTGGTTGATAGTGTCTACGAGGGCGACGTCGACGGCTTCCTCGTAGCTGCTAGTCTCCACACGGCGAAGACGGAGCCTCTCCACTAAGTCTTTACGGATCGTGGGGCTGGCTGCAAGGACGTGAGCTGGAGTGGTCAGGGCTAACCTTCCTTCCATGAGCCAAGCCTGCAGTTCGGAGACTAGCTGCTGATCGTCCGCCGTGGACTGGTAACGATACTGAGGTGTCATCCGAGCGTGGGCGGGATCTTTGGTAGGAGTGGGGAGAGCGCTGGCGGCAGGGGCAGGTGAAGCAGCAGTAACCACAGCCGAAGGAACGATCCCGAGCACAGGTGGATCAGTAGACGAGGAGGGAGAGGTCGTGGTGTCGCCTGAGGTGATGGGGGGTAGTAACTCTGGCGCCTTGGAACGCCGAGTCTCGCGTTTCTTTTTCTCGGTGGCGAAGACCTGGAAGAAGTCGAATGGCTTCTCATTGTCTGATTCTGGGTCCTCCTCGTTACCGACGATTTGCACGATGTGGCTTTCTGCTACTTCTTCGATGCGGGCGGAGGATGTGCGAGTGTCGGGGCGAGTAGGGGCATGGGGAGGTGCTTCGCGCGAGAAGGGAGCCGGATGTGTTGGAACTGAGGCGGCTTGACCCTGGGTGCCGTACCAGGCGTCGATACTGTACTTTAGTCCGCGCCTAGTACCGTCGTAAGGGATTGGGTGACCGTTGGGGAGACTAAGCTTGTCGTCCACGACTATGACACGTCCCGATCGTACGTACTCCTGAGCCCCCGTACACTCGCGGATACGGTGGCTGGGCTGTAAGCAGAAAGCGCACCGGTCGATTCGCGGTCGGAAGAATGAGGGGTAGTTGGTAGTAGGAGGTGGGTTGGTGGGCCAAGGCGCGCTTGGAGGAGGTCTGGCCGGCCAAGGGGCGCTTGGAGGAGGGTTAGCTGGCCAAGGTGCCCGGGTTGACGAAGGCGGAGGTGCTGGCACCGGCGTTTGGACAGAGAACGAAGTAGTGGCAGGGATGGGTGCGGACACGAAGGCTGGCTGAGGCATGACTTGCCCCAGATCGGGGAACCGTATGATGCACTCGGCAAACAACATGGCGTATGCTTCCTCGTGTACTGAAAGACCGCGCATACCTCTTATGAGATTCTCGATTTCCTGCCGCTCTTCTGGCTGCATAGCCTCCTTAAAGCGGACTACTTTTGTCTCGATCACCGTAGGGGATGAGCGGCGATCGCTGGAGTGACGGGGACGTGAGTTGCGTTCGACAGGGGAGAGGGAAGGGTGCCGCTCATGGGACCTATAGCCAGATCCTCTTCCTCGCGGTTCACGATCTTCCCGATCAGATCCTCTATCTCTAGTACGCGCGGAGCGCCGGCTCCTGGGTTTTCTTGGCTCGTCCGAGGAATCGTCGGACTCAGAACTCAGACCCTGGTTGCCAAGGATTGCCCTAGCCACTTCGAAGACGTCTAAGTAGTCGAAAGGAACATCCGTGGGCTGCCGAGTATGTTCGGCCACGAGTCTTGTTTTCATCTCGCTCCTGTCCTTTTTATGGAATCCCTCCCAGAAGATCTTATCGCGCGTGCCGGCAGTCAGTCGCTGGGAGTCCATTAAGGGTTGACAGCGAACAATAAATTTCCGATAGTATTGGATAACGTCGTCTTCGTCCCTCATGCGGGACTCAGCAGACTTCCTAGCAAAGCTCCTGAGTTTCCCTTCGGTGTGTCGCCGTTGGTTAGAGGTCGCTTCGTACAACTGAAGCAGTTCCCGCCTCAGAAGCCTCCACTCGCGAGCTAAGTACCCAGCCCGAGACTTCCAAAAGTCCCTAAGTTCCGCTGTCGTGTAGCGGGTAACGACCTCTACCTTTTGTCGGTCTGATAGCCCGCAGCTGTCGGCAAATTCTTCGTACTCCCTGAGGAAATCCTCAATGCGGTCGTCTACCGCGCCGGAAAAATGAGGTGCTCTGTTGGAGCGTGGTGCTGGCATAGCGGCTGGGCCGGTGCCCGCGCGGTTGTGGGCAGGCTGGTACTGGGGAGCAGGCGGAATTTGTGGGGCGGGTTGATACATGGGTGGGATTATAGGCGGGGGATTGTAAAGCGTGTTGTTGACAGGTCGGTTCAAGAATAGAGGAAGAGGGATGGTGCTGGAACTCGAGTACGAGGTGGATCGTCGCCCAGAACTCAAGAAGGCACGAAGTGGCGGAGGCGGAGCTGGAGGGAGATCGTCTGAGTCCGAGTCTAGCGACGCGACTGAACTTCCGGAACTTAGGTCGCCGAAGTAGGGGCCACGTATCGGAGATTCGCCGAAGTCCCTGAGGGCTACTATTGGACGCGCGGGAGTGTTTGGAAGTGAAGGGGTATGGGGTGTTGGGGTGCGTATGGGCTGAGGGGCTGTCTCGGCTCCGTGCGAGTCCGGATGATCGACGACCGGAGGGAGAGGAAGCACGTCGGGTCTTCGGATGAATCTGCCAGACGAGTTCCTTGGTGGGAGACCGCTGACAGGTACAGACATAGGGTGGTTGCCTAAGACAACCGCAGAACCAAGCGTCGAGACGAGGGGTGCGAGGGGAATCTCCGATTCCGCCTCACTGGGGCAGCCAATTGTAGCACAGCCTAAGGCCGCGCCTGTGAGTTCGAGTAGGGAGGAGATGTCGAAGGAGATGGGGAAAAGGGCAGTAAGAAGAGAAGAGGACGGAGGCCTAGGGACGGCTGTCAGTGTGGGATCAGTAGGGTGGAACGTACTAGGCCTCGATGACCCGATCGTCGGTGTCTCGGACTCGGATAAGGAAAAAAAATAGAAAAAGAGATAAAACTCGCGTCCTGGGACGTCTCGCGCTTAGAGAGAAGGAGAAAGAGAAAGGGGACCAGATATATGATGGCCATTGTGACCTATGCTGGACTCTTTAAATACATGGAAGGACTCCCAACACGTCAGCCCGTTGCACTCTACGGTAAAACGATCGGTAAGTAAGTGAGAAAAACGAGAATCAAGAGAAGTTCGAGGACAACGCGTGGCTGGTGGCCACCCCGACGCGAAGGCATGGAGCCTGTCCGAAACTTGTACCCGGTCGTCCAAAGTCGGGAACGTGGGCGGAACGGGGGAGGAAGCATAATGTAAATGAGAAAAGGGATCACTATAAAGCGTGGGCGAGCGAGAGAAGGGGCGATCAGAGTAATGCTTTGGAAAAAGATGCCAACGACAGGCAGCCACGAGGCTGTCAGTTAGATAGCAACGAGGCACGCGCCCTCTGTAATACGTATCGAAGGCGCCTAAACTGTAAGCGCGCGTGGAACGAAGGGGGAAGACAGAACAAACACGAGGAAAAATAAGGAATACTCGGCCGACTTACTCCGAGTCCCGCGATCCGGGAGGAGGTCGACGCGTCAAGAAGGGTTGGGCATAAAGGAACTTTCCGGGCGACTCAGACATATGAGAGGGTCACTGGAGTGGTCTGCGCGAGCGCAGCCCGTGCTCCTACCTTACAGTATACAGTATGATACATTCTCCGTCTCACTACCATTACCTACTACTAACACATACGTTACTTGTTTGAATAACGGTGAAAAACAAAAGAAGAAAGTCATCAACCGTCCCACAACGCAAAAACGAACAAAAAACGAAAACAAAGAACAAACGAGCGAGCGAGTTCAAGTTAGTAGTAATATTATAATCTTTCATCGCTGTCCGAGCATGTCGCGCTTAAGCGCAATCTCGTCCCGCGTCATGGCGATCCGGCTCTCCAGCCTCGAGCTCAAGTCCACCTCGCTCCCAGAAAGGCCCACAGCTGCATCAAGCAACGCCTCGGCCTCCTTGAGAACCTTGACCCAACGCGCGCGCGTCGTCGAGTCAAGCCCGAGCGCAGCACCCACATGCACACGCAAATCAACCGTCCTCCGTGCCCCATTCCTCTTTCCCCCATCACCACCGTTAGCAGCAGCACCGTAAACACTTCCTACCCCTCTTCCTCCTACCTCTCCATCACTCAAACCGGAGCTGGGACTACTACTGCGAACCGAACCCTTCTCATTCTCGCTCCCGTTTCCACTCGCGCGGAGCAAAGTGTCGACGTCCTCATTCTCGAGTCGCTGCGCCTCACGAAGTTCTAGCACTGCGCGTTCAAAGAGTGCCACGCCGCCGATCCACGTACTACCTGAGCTTGGGATCTTAGCGTGAAGCGCGTGTGCGTCGCGAAGGAAGGCGCGCGCTTCGGATGGGTGGCCCGTTGTGCGGTGCATTATCCCGAGGAGGAGCGCACGGAGGGCGTGCTCGTCGGGTGTGTCCAGCGCTGCGCGTGTATGTACAGGCGCGGACGCATCTGGGTCGCCACTGCCGCCGTTGCCGCTGTCATTACTGGCTGGTGATGGCGTTGATACGAACGGTGTAGGGAGCGTTGCCGGTGGTGAGAGGGAGAGTAGTACAAGAATATGGGCTTCTGCGACTGCAGGCGTTATGCGCCCATGGTTGTTCCAAAATATGGCCATTTCTACGTTTTTTTTTGGTTCCGAGAAAAATTAGAAGAAAAAAACACGAAAGAATAGAGGTGTGATCGACATACCTTCTGCGGGGCTGATGGATATAGATTGTACCCAGTCCTCCTCGGAACCTGTTCTTCTTACGTGCTTCGCCTTCCAGAACGTCACTGCAGAGGAAACCACAAGTTAGCCCATAGTAGGCTCAAAGTAGATGCGAAAACACAATCACGCACGCTTTTTCTTGATGAAAACCTCTGTCGGTAAGTCTTTATTCCCGATTTTACGCTTTTCGATCTGCGCGGGCGTCGCGTCGAGCAGTCTCTGCGCTTCTTTCAAGTTACCAAGCGACCAATGACATCCCGCTGCAATAAAGTAGTACGTAGCATGCGACCAGGTATTAATCTCGGTCATCCGCAGGAACATCTTTGCAGCGTCTTCGTAGCGGTGCTGCGCGAGATAAACCCATCCAAGCTCAAAGACGAGGAGTCCGTCGGCTTGCAGGAAGACGCTCGTTCGGTCGGGAGAAAGACCGGCTTGCAGGGATTTGATAGCAGACTCTGGGTCACCGGACATACGATGAATCTTTGCCTACCAGGCGAACAACGTTAATCAGGTTCGGACATAGATATATGATTGTGGCAATCTAGTGAGGGCAGCCTTACTCGATTCAGGATCCACAGAGTCCCTGTAGGGTATTTATTTTCGAGCCTGCATGTTTGGTTGACATATATATAAGAAGGCCGGGCGGTGTACGCACTTGTCAACAATTGACCTGTATTGCTTGAGGATGGACTTCTCATCTGCCTGGTAGCCAGACATCAGCAGAACAACTCCGTAATAAGTCATTAACGCGAGCCCGGCGAAGACCGAATGGACGTCGTTACCACTCGCCGAAATGGCGAGGGCGCGGAGGGCGAGCTTTCGGTCATGATTGAACCCAAAGAAGCCTACGACGCTCCTGAATGCACACACGAGTGTCAAAATTTTGACGCATGGCGCAGCGAGGGTCATACGCACTTGACTTTTGCCGGAAGTAGGGAGAGAACAAGGTTAAAAAGACCATGTCCTGTCGATGTGATCCATTGTTCAGGCATCGAGGCGGGAAACATCAATGATATGAAAGTAAATGCGGGAGAGGACAAACCAAATGCGGTGCCCGAGATGATCAGATCCTCAATTGGGCCGTTCTCCGTTGATGGCACGATACTCGTTGGGGTTGACGCACCACTCGGGGTGGCGCCGCGTGAGAGGCCTAAGCGACCAAAAAAGCCAATCGATTTTGAAGAGATTGAAGAGACGGTGCTTGCTGGCGTCGAGGGGCTGGGGCTGGAAAGCGCTTGATGAGCGGCGATGCTGAGAAGTGAGCCTTGGCGCGAGGACGGGATGGATGGTGTCGGGGTATCGTAGGCATCAAGGCCGTTTGGGAATACGATCTTATAGAGCCTACGAAAGGGTGCTTTAATGATCGGAAAGCGACTCATTTCAAGGAAGAAACAGACTTTGCATAACGAGAGTGTGCGCTAACGAGATTGTGTGCTTGCGTGAGCGAGCAAATAGAGATTTATACAACAGGGATGCCTACTTGTTCAGTGCGTACCTACGAAAAAATAACACAAAATGTCGGTCAATGCACCACGAACCAAAAGTAAAGCTACTTACAAACATTGCAGGTAGCCGTAGTAGGATTCACTGTCATCAAAGATGAGTAAGCATATCAAATGGGCAAGGAAGGTCTAGGGTTGCAGCGGCGAGTGTCCACCTTGAATGGTGGAGGGCAAGCAAGAAGACGGAGACAGCATACCTCAGAGCATAGTTCAATCCGAGGAGAATGACACAGTCCGAATAGATAAGCTCCCATTCTGTTGAGGCGGGAAAACGACTGGTCTGCCTGAGGTTCTTTGCGTTCTTGAGCTGCTTCTTCGCGCCGGCTTCTGCCTGTTCTAGGAGACTTGAGGCTTCCGAGATGAGACCAGTCTGGAGGAGTGTTATATGGCCTCAACAGCCGTATGATGGAGACGAGTGCGCACCTCTAAGCTCAACGCAGCCCGAAGGAAGGCACAAGCGCCAGAACCAAGAAGATGAAGAGCAGAATCGCCGTTTCCGAAGACATTCTCTGCTTTTTCTAGTTCATTAGAGAAAAGGAGATCGAAGCCGGCAGTTGCAGACTTGATGTCAGCGATGGTTTCCTCTGTTTGGGAGAGCATCGCAACAATTGAAGAGCAAGGTGAAGGGGTAACGAGTGGGGTTGAGGGTGTAGTGGATGTGTGGAAAGGGTTGCAAGCTGACGGGGCGTGAGCGGATGTGGGATATAAATATTGGGGATGGGGATGTGATTGTGTCCTGTGCCGGACACACCCGGACAACTTCGGCCATCGCATCACGCGTCCCGGCCGACCTCGTCATATGACCCACAGATCCCGTGCCACCACAGGCCAAATACCACAACCCTTGGCTTTGGCTTGTCTGGCTTGTCCGCGCAATCCACCAACAATGTTCCCTAGATTTCTGCGTCCCATACACCGTTATTCGAGGAGGTCATATTCTCTATTCTCAAAGCCCCCTGGTGGTCGCTTCTTCAATTCGTCAAAGCCACCCAAAGTCGTCCCTCCTGCCAGCGCCTCCGCAAAATCTGCTACTCGCGTCGAGGCAAGTACGGCCAACGGCGACACCCAACAACAACAAACCTCGTCCCCCTTGCCCGATGATGCCTCAGGAACAACCACAACGTCCCCATCGAGCGCAGGGTCATCTTCACCGGCCCTCCCAACGTCCGCAGCCCCCACTGCGCTAGCGTCCCACCCGCCGCTGAGTGCCCCCGACCTACGTCTACACCAATTCTTTTCACAGTATCGCCCACTCGTTCTCTCCCAACCCGCATCAGCACTCTTCGATTCCTCGACCACACTCACACTCAATCCCGCACCGCCACAGGGCCCAAGCTCCACAATCACAGCCTCGGCATCTGCCGCCGCCCAAGCTACGTTAGAGGACCCACCAGAGACGACTCCAGAGGCGGATGCGGACACTGCGCGACTCCTTTCTCGCACATTGGTGATGAACGCCGTGAGCAGCGCGGTTAGCTGGGACGCCACGTTGCGTCGGTTGGGTCTTAATCCGGCCGAGAATACTGCTGCACTGGGAGACCAGGGCCTTGCCGTTGAGCTGGACAGCACCCGACGCAAGCGGAGAAGGAAAATGAAGAAACACAAGTGCGTAAATATTCGTTTGCGCGTTCTCCTTCGTGATCCTGATCACCTGATCACTGCTGTCCCAACTTAATTTAGGCTGAAGAAGCGACGAAGGGTGAGCCTGCGCCTTCCTATTCATCGCCTTTGTCTCACTCTTCTTTCATAGCTCCAACGTGCCCAACGGTTGAAGATAGGTCGGTGAAACACGTGGTAGGATGTATTTGTAGTTAGCTGTTCTCCCGTCCACTACCTACAACGCATTCTGTTCACATCCCCACGTCTAGTCACCTATCTCTTACCATGAATCAGATGTCAATTGTTTTCTGTCCATACTGTGCTCGCGGCCGATGCCCGTGTCATCGATGGACGTGATTCACATTGTGCTATTTCTGTGATTTAAAAAAAAAAATCTCCACTTTTATCAGTTACAACGAGGCGCCAATGTGTGGCTCTCATGCCAGCGCATCGCAAATACACCGGAAACAAAAGGGGTTGGTATATGTGGGTGGGAGGAGCGGTACAAAGCAATGAGCTAGACACCCTCAATTCTCCGCCGCTTGCTCCGCTGCGCTTGAGATGGACGACCATGGACTCCTCGTCCGAGTTCTCCATGAGTGCTTGTGAACATGTGTCCATCAGCGCAACGACCATATCAGTAACTGGTTCAAAGGACTCACGTCAGTCGGCGATGCCGCAATAAATATAAATAAGAGGTACTTGCTCTTCTTCTCGCTAAAAAAAACGGCAGGCTCCAGGTAAACGCATCCATGAAGTTGAGCAGCCAATATTTGCCGCGTGCCATTAAACTGCCGAATTCTCAGCATGTTCGGTTCATATTGGAAGATCGCCCGCTTGTTGTTGTACACGTCAAGGTAATTTGGAGCAGAGAAGACTGTCATCACGGCTGGGAAACCAGTCGCGCGAGTTTTCCAGTACATGCGGTAACTGTATACATACTTAGCCACTGGCCCCAGGGGAATAAGCGATACATATCATCTTGCGCCTGGTGGGAGCGAATGATGGACAACAGGCGATTGCGTTCAAGGAACGTACAAGCCGCCTGATAGGTTAGAAGTATGAACGGCCGCGCACGTCATTGTCCACGAAGTTCTCTGGTCTCTTCTCTTGCCCGAAGTCCTTCACCGGATCGAACAAGAGGATATCGCACTGAGTCCTGAGTCCGAGTCGGTGGCTCGTGAAAGCTATCCAGCTTAAGGGCAAAGACGTAAGGTCAGACCTGTAATCATCAGTACAATAGGAACTACGTACGTTCTGAATGTCATCCAACGTGCCGAGCTCAGAAGAAATCCCCCCATGCCAGGCCCATGGACGCAGAAGAACAGCTTGTTCATGAGGGCAGCGAGGGGAAGTGCACAGACGGAGTTCATGAAGGCATCATACAAGCGTTCGGAGTACTTTCACTTACCTGCACACGTCGGCGATCAGAAAGTTCACAATGAGTGCGAACGTGCAGGCTCACACTCAAGCCTGAAACTCAAGTATTCGGTCAAGAGTCGACATTCTTGATGGCCTCGCAAAAGGAAGATGACTAGATCTTGAGCGACCATAAGTGGAGGCCACACTACACAAACGAGATGAGATACCAGGTAAGAGCGAACAAGTTGTTTTATACACACCTCAATGTCGAAGTACCCTCTATTGACGTAATCCCCTAAGAGATACCTGGTCGTGGCAGGGTCTCCACCAATCTCGATTAATTCCAAAAGGTCGTTGCGAGATCACCAGTCCGAGTCGGAGCCAGAGAGGATAGCGACCCATAGCGTACGTATTGGCCGCAAATGTCTCCGAGACTACAATAAAGGGCATCGGTCAGTCCACAGAAGTATGTCATGGACAAAGGAATGATCATAGGGCAGAGGATGGAAAACACACTTTTCGCTGGAGCGTCAATGTGAAGAAGATTAGACTCGGTATGGAAAATCTCTGTAGGTTTCTCGATAATATAGTGTGCATGCTCCTCTATGACACTGCCCTCCCTGTAGAGGTGATCCTTAAGGTAGGCGATGTCCGACTTGCCCTTTTCCGTTTTGAAGAATTGCTCGTCGATCGGGATGTGCATAGACGGGGATGGAACCTATAGGCGCATTCCCATCACGCATACCAACGGTGTGATCGGTGTGATCCCCATTAGTAAGACCGTAGGGATAACCCAGGGGAAGGGTGAAGGAACCTTTTTAACGACACGCTCTTGTGTGCTGACAGTGGCACCATTTTTGAGCTGATGCAGAGTGAAAACCGATCTCTGGCGGTGGTGCAGGTCTTCTGCCCTGGATTGCTTTAATCGCCCGCTCTAGCTGAGTGCTTTCCGTTGTAAGATTAAGAAAAGAGTGAGGCAGGTGGTCGAAGGAGGATGTTGTAATAAAGTGAGGGGAATCTCGTATACAAGCAACGAGAACAAGAACGAAACCTCTGGGCATTCGCAAGGCTCGCCACAACGGGCCTCTCCTCTTTCCTTAGCCATATTTCTTAATGTTCTGATATAATCAACCCTCCCCATCCTCCTCCTTCCCCAGCCTGTTCAATGCTGTCAGCACCCCATTACTTCTGGCGTCGGGGCGTGGATATGTGGAAGTGTGGAAGTTACTCGGGCCCTTCTCGAACACCGCGCAGATTCGGAAGCCCGGGACAAGAATGGCTGGAGCCCATTGGAAAGAGCATCGGCAGAGGGACATGTCGGAATTGCTCGTGTCCTTCTGGAGCATGGTGCGGATGTGAAAGCCCGGGACAAGGATGAGGTTACGCCATTGCATATTGAATCGAACCGTGGACAACTGGCAGTTGATCGAGTGCTTCTCGAGCACGGGGCAGATGTGAAGGCCCACAACACGGTTAACCAGACCCCATTACATTGGGCACGTGGAGAAGAGGTTCCCCGGTTTCTCCTCGAACAAGGCGCAAATGCGAATGCCTTGGACATCGAGGGTCCGACCTCATTGCGTCTTGCATCGGAGTAGGGACATGTGGGAGTTGCTCGCGTCCTTCTGGAGCACGCTGCGGATGTGAAAACTTAGGACACGGATATGGTTACGCCACTGCATGTTGCATCAAGCCGCGGACAGTTGACAGCTGCAGTTGCTCGGATGCTGTTTCTCCTCAAGTAGGGTGCAGATGCGAACGCCCTGGACATAAAGGGTCGGACTCTGTTACACGTTGCATTGGAACACGGACGTGCGACAGTTGCTCGAGATACCCACGGCGCGACTCCGTTAAATCTGGCACGCAGGCTCCCAGCAGCCGGAACATCCAGACATCGTACGGTTGCTACTCCAGTACAACGCACAAAATTCATACACGGGAAAAAGACAATCTGATTCTGTTCATAAGAGCGATAGCAGAAAGATATCGCGACATGATGCAGATACTGCTGGAGTAGAGGGCGGAGGATCAGATGATGTGATAACGACAGACGGACGCGCAGACTTTTTGAGTAGGCAGCTTACAGACAGTAAATATAGATATCACGTAGTGTTTTTTTTCAAGAGAAATCATTCCGTGCAAGAGGAAAATGCCTCGATACTGAACTAAGCGTAGCTTAAATAACTTACATGCCAGTGACAATCAAAGGAGTCCAAAACGAAAAGTAAAAAGGCCAAGTCGAGAAATGTAAACGCGTAAGAATTTTTCGTATGTGGAAAGCATGGGATGACAAGGCATATTTGAAGTGGACTGGAGCCCTCTGAGACGGTGCGGGACGTGGGCACCATGGAGTGCGTCGGATTCGGCGCGCTTGGCACGTAGGAAATTAAGAGAAATGTGAAAAGAATACATATACTGAGTCCAGATTACATTTCCCCTTTGAGGAAGAGAAAATATTGTAGTCGCACGCAAAAAAGGTGTGTGGGCATTGAGGCCTATTGAGGGATTGGGGGCGAGGTTTTATCCGGATGTAATGGAACAGAGGACGTGAACGAGGCGATGAAGGACCAATTGAAGGCATGGCTGTGGAGGAAGCAGACTGGGAACTAACTGCTGCACCGGAGATCGCTGGGGGGATGGGGGAGGGGAAGTATCCTGGAAGGGGGAGACGGGACAGGTACGCCTGCCACTGAGTTTAGAAGATGGCAAGCTCCTTGTATAGAGGTGGACTTGACTTTTGGAAGGCATTCGGACTGGTTGGACAACATGGGAACTCGGGTTGACGAGAGAATTCGAGCTTGAAATTGAACGTTGACGTGTCTGAAAAACTGAGAATAACAGGGGACAGTAAAAGGCATGAAAGAGGAACTGACTCGCATGCCGAGGTCAGCAGTGTGTGACACTTAATAACGTACAAACTAATGATAAGGCGCGAAGCTTAATATCATAACTGCAACGGCTAGTAGTTTAAACAGGTACGTATATCGAGGAGGTTGAATGGGAAAACTTGGGCCCACTTCTTGGGCGAGAGCCGTGCGCTCGCGACAACCTCGGAAGTTGAAAGAGTCAGTAGAGTCGAAGCGCGACCTTTCGGACAAATGATCATTTTAGTTGGGAGTTCGATATACGGGCATTATGTCCATTCACTGGAGAAGGGGTGAAATGACTGGCCGAGGGTGGTACGGAGGACGCGCCGGCTACTGGCACGAGTCTGATCGTAGCGCAGATTTTTCCACTTGCAGAACTATTTAAGGACTAGCTTGGCGGGGCTACCGAACCGGGGGCCTGCCTGCGTACATGAGGGTTGGGGAGGATTACATGACCCATGGGGCCCAGCCGCCCAGTAGAGCGACTGAACGAGTTGGGACAGGTTTTGTGCCTGGCGACAACCGTACAGTAACTTACAGTACCGCCAACGCTTGTTTGGACTGGCCAAACCTGATCGGGGCCGTGGGCCGTGGGAGAGGAGGTGCAGCACGGGCGGGCGGGACCGCCTCACGGGCGGGCTGCAGTGTGCGTCTCCCGAGTGGTGGTGCCGGACCAGGTCGTGCTCACTGCGAGGCAGCGTGCTCAGGCGTCGGTAGAGGGGCAGCTGCAGAAAAGTGTGTATTGTGTGTATATGGGCTGGATTACAGGCACGGCGACTCGGTGGACTGACTCGGAGTACGCTAAGAGAGTGGAGGGTGGGATGAAAAAAATTTATCTGCACGCAAAGGACACATGGCGGGGGCACTGGGGCAGGCTACCTCGCCGATGCTCATGTTTCCCCCCTGCAGAGAACATCCCAATTGCGCGCTTCTAGAGTTCGACTTGGGAGTCCAAGTAGGGCACAGTCCGGCACAACCCCGCGCATTACCTCCGCCCATTGTGTCCGAGTCCCGCTGCGTGTCCTCCGAATTTCAAACAATTGTCCGTGCAATTGGGACAAGGCAGCTGACTGGACCGCGGCACACGATTACGGCGCCTACAGCGAAGAACAAATTCTATTCTTTACAGGACCGCTGGTCCGCTACTAGTAACTTATGGGCCGTTATGGCGCTGTGCGGGCGTTCTCGACTCAATAATACTGAGCTATGCGACCTAAACGAGGATTATGGGATGGATTATCACTACGTCCAATTTATTGCGGCTGGTCCAAAACAACGAGAGTAACTGCTAGTGGATACATGGCATATAGTAGTCCGAGTCAATGGTCGTACTCCTAAAAACTCTCAGAGCGGACCTCCGCCTGGACGATATGTAAAGAACAAAAACATTTGGAGCTAGATAAAGCGGTCGAATTGATTTTAAAAAACCCGACCAATATAGGTCAGGAGATATTGCCAGTGGTCTGTCTGGTGGAAATGTTCCACGTCCCTTTCCCGGGGCCCCACTTCCCACCGATTAATTCTTGACAAGCATCTGAGCCATGATGGGATAAAAGGAGGGGGGAATGTGCTGGGCGACGTGAACTTCTTGAACTTCAGACAGGTTCCTCGTCATCCGCTGGACCAAACCAGGGATGATTGTCCAAACACGCCGGGCATTGTACAACCGATACGGTGAGAACCGCATCCCCGCACTTGCGGCACCTGTACGGGCCATCCCCGTCTGCCGCCCTTTGCGCGAGGATCCTCGCACCAGGGTGCGAGAAAGCGGAATCATTGGCGTCGGCCTTCTTCTACGATTAGCGCAGAGACAGTGATCAGATGAGAGATGATGTTGACCGGCGGGGGAGACGTGCGTACCTGCTCATTTATCTGCCGAGAATCCGGGCGCGCCGGAGTCTGGCTTGGTATGTCGGAAGAAACTCTCGTCTTGGAAGCATCAGGCTCCTCATTCGGCGCCATGGAGGAAGCTGAAGATGCTAAGTGTAAGATGCAGTGGGAGAGGCAGTATTTAACACGATCATCTTCCTACCTCCCCACGTGCCATTGTTGTGGTTTAAACTAGAATTATGAGGGGGCCTCTTTGGATCTTTCTTTGTCGAAAATAGCTGTGCCACCTCTGTGGTGGACACTCGGGAAACTGCGAGACGGCGGGCGAGTCAGAATTTGGGCAGACGGATCAAATCAATCAAGGCTTCTCACGTTTCCCGAGCGCAGTAAGTGACGATAACTCATCAGCCACGAAAACAAAACAAAAAAACCACTGTCTTGGGCGGTTGTATGGTCCGACAGGGGCGCGGTCACGGTCAAGAATGGGGCCAAAGTGCATAAAGGCACAGCATATTGGGGATGTCTGCTCTGCTGACTGGTTGGATCTGAGAGGAATCTTCATCCACAACTGAAAGAATTTGATCTCTTACGAAATGGTAGTCTCAAAACATGCATTCCCCGAGCATGTGATAAAAGTCGGTAAGAGAGGACCTTCAAATGCCGTAGGCCGTAGGAAGAGAGGAGGAAGAGAGTGTGCAGCGTCAAGGGGTCTATTAGCCTCTATTGATGTTGAGGGCACGACGTTTATACTAGTTTGAGGCGCCAGGGCATGGATCCAGTTCTGTGAGATAATAGCGTATTACAAACTTGTTTTTTCAAAGAGAGAACAAAAGCCCAGCCCGAGGGATTGTTATGTAAAAGCAGTTCATTGTCGTCCTTTGACAGGCTTCAAATTCAGTTGTCGACCGTGACAAACGAGACGAACCATTAGAGTCACGTGGCTCGCCCTTTACAGGCTCTACAGTATCGCCCCGGCGACCAGTGACTAGTGTGACTACTGCTACTTGCATCCATGGCATCGCGTGCCTGGTCCCTCTACCCAGAGCTGAGGAAAAAAAAAAGACACATTTTGTGTGGCTATCTTCTCTGCACAAGCTATTGAATAGGAACATCACAAAAAACGGGCGCAATCTTCGCCCTTGAAGAACAAGACAACACCGTGACCGCTTTAGGTATCATTGACAAGGTGTGACCAATGACTCGACCCCAGAATCTCTATTAGCTTGTTAGTTTGTTAGCTTGAGGCCCCCCCTAATCGGGAACCACATCACACTAGTACTCATCTCTCCGAACTCCATCAGCTGAACCCTATCGGAATTTTATTAGTGTCGACCATATTATCATATGTTTCTTTGCGAGCGCTGTAGCCATACTTAAATATAGGTTGGTGCTTATCACGGTACAGTGTTCATCGATTCGATAACAATACTTTAACCTCTTGTCAATTTCCTCGGTGGCGGCATTTCAAAATGAGACGGCCTCTTGTCACGGCGGTCCTGGGCAGTGCACACTGCTTTTTCTCAGATTGCCGGGTACCCCTGCGGAATGTGGAGCTCATGATACAGCGCTGGTCAGAGATAATATGTCCCAAGACCGGAAAGTGTTGACGCCACTGGAAGGCCCTGGTAACCTTTTTGTATTCTTGGGTTGAGCGTGGTCTCTCATGTACAGTACAGTAATTACCGTAAAAAAGAAATCGAGCAGGAGCAGTACGACTTTCTATGCCAGAGATGTCAACCTGGGCCAAACGGTTCTTTTAAGCATGCCTTGATGGTTTCCGGGAAGCCTTTCTACCTTTCCTGGCGTCGACTAGGTTCGAGGGTCTGGAGGAGTTGTCGGATGACATGCTTGACAGCAGAATGGGTAAGCGAGGCATGAAGTTCCTGTGGCACCTTCGACAGCACAGGAATCTCGGCGTTAGGCGGGTGGGAGGTCAGATCGGCCTGGGATTGCCTCTGCGAGTTGTGCCTACCGCGCCTGCCGAGCGAAGACAACCAGCTCTTTTGGCTTTAAAGAAGGCTTCTGGTGGGAGGCGCATGTGATTAGGCGAGGGAAAGGGGAGGGACATCGATGTTACTGTACTCCGGGCGAGCTCGAGGCAGTGTGCTCGGGCTCGGGTCTCGAAGCGGCGGCTCCGGCTCAGATAGACGCCACACGAGGCCGATCATCACGTTTCTCAAAAGGGAGAAAATGTGTGCCCGCGTGGTGCTGAGGTCACGAGAAGGGGAATGATTGGCCTGCATGGGACCGGAGGTACTGTAAGCGATCGCTGGGATTGTTGCCGGATCGGTGGACAGTATGGTACAGCAATTCAATGGGATTTAGTCTCGGTCGAGGTGAGTTTGGGCTTGGTGTGCGACCGCGGAGACATTGTTAGGGCTCCTAGATTTGCGTTGAAGTCACTCGCTGACCTGACCTTGACACTTGATGTCCGGTATGTCCTACCGAATTTCAACTTCTTCCCTACTAGTATGTAGGAGACCGCTGTACAGGTGCAGGTTGTTGACCGACCATCCTCGTGGTTACAGTTGACTCTGAAGCCGTGGGAAAAGACCATGAGGTGGTCGGACTCGATGGTGTCAGAGTGGATGGTGGCGTACGCGGTGGTGAAGGACCTTCGGAGTCTACTCGTGACGGGTCTTCTGGGGAAAGGAATGGGCCCCGGACCTAGCTGAAAGCGGAGACCTCGGTGGCAACCCATACACGCGGGGAGCGGCCTTTTGGATGAGTTCTAATAGGCGAGGGCCGATGCGCAAGATTGATAGAACGGGTCAAAGGTAATCTGCCACGTGTTCAACCAATGCCCTTTTTGGCGGGGAGGAGTTAGTGTGCTTGGTCTCATACTGTACGGGTAGGGCATAAGCCAGGATGAGAATGTCGTGCTATACACCAAAACCCGTACGCCACAATGTTCGCCTTGGACCCTGACGATTTAATTGGCCCTATGCACTCTGGACTCGGAGGTAATTGTGAGCTGAGCTGAGCTGAGCTCTCCGTTGGTGAAATTGAAAGTACAATGAGTCAATGACGGAGTGTCGCGGTCTTCCAAATTTTGAATCCAAACGGATCCCGGGTGCCACATCCAACTTGGAAGAACTTCAGGTCAGTTTTCATCAATCATCACGCTAGTCAAACTGCGACACTGACTCGGAGAAGGTCTTATAAGCAAGTCGCAGTGATGCGCTGACTAAGCACAAGGTTCGACTGTAGGCTGCTAAGTTACAGTCGGTTGCTACAATAGGTCTGAGCAGCTTTGAAGAGAAGGAGCTGAGGTCAGTATCATTCTCTCTGTAGCGCGGTTGGGAGTCGCGCGAGTGAATCCGGGAAGGACAGAGATAGAAGGTCTGGGCGGAGAAAAGGGGGAAGATCGGCGGTCGAATATGCACGGCGGCGCGGTAGCTTGAACTGGCGCAGTCCTTCGATGGATGAGAGAGAGGAGAAGAGAAGAGGATCCTGAGATGACTTGCGCACACGAAAAAGAGGGGGAAAAACCAGACTGGTGTATTTAGGCCGATATACGACTGCTTAAATACACGAAGACCAAGCTAGTACATAAGTCCTTTGCGGGCTATAGTACTGGAAGACGCGAGCGAGAGGGAGAGTGTAGATCAGAGCAAATGAAAAGGTAAAAGGGCGACGCACGGCCCTGTGCAAGACACGTGATTACTCGAAATCTGCATTGTGGTGTCCTATAAGTCGTGAGCGCGAGTGACGATCGAAGCCGAAGGAGATCAACAAATGCGAAGAACTGAGGGTTATGAATCGAGGGTAAGTAGGATTAGACGGAAATAGAAAGGGAACCAAGTCGCAACAAGAAGCACTCCATCCAAGTCCCGCGATCCTGGGCGAAAGGGAGTCGACGCGTCGGAAGAAGAGCTTGGAAAGCCCCAGACGGCTCAGACAGCGAGTGTGGGTCACTGGAGTGGTCTGCGCGAGCGCAACCAGTTCTCCTACCTTCCATCTCTCATCTACCATCCAAATCCATGTCGTAGAATGTCAGTCCTTTTAATTCTCATGGACGTTCCTTTACTGGAGAGAAGAGAGGGCCGAGGTACAGAATATGCGCAAAGTCAGAGGGAGACCAGGATGTGTCGAGAACAGACGCAAAGCAACAGCGAAGGGGGAAGACGGGTGTACGAGATGCCGCGGCATCCGGGGTTGGGAAACAAATGCCGGCTCCATCCGACATGAGATTCGGAAATCGCCGAACCGTGACTCAAACTTGAACCCGCTCTCAGGCTGCTCTTTAACTACTGTATCACTGCTCGTAACAATCTCGATTCTGGGGTAACTCCTTTTCATCAATGGGGTAATCGAAACAAGGCTGAGAAGCAGAGAAGGCGAAGGGTGGGAGGTGTGATGTTGGCCAGCCTTGCCAGGCAGGGTAACACATAAAAAACTGAAGAAGGGCAAATGAGGTTCGATTGCTTTTCATATGATTCCGCTTCCAAGTTGACTTCCCCCGAAACCGGGTAATAGATGTTTTTGATAAGAGGTAATAAGGTTGAAGTTTTCGTGATCAAGACGACGGGGAAGAAGAGATGTGAGTGAATTGAGCGAAATGTGGGAGGGAACGGACGCCGCACGTATTACGCCCGCCCTCAAAACCAAGTCATGGGTTGCACTCAGACAGTTTGCGCTTGATCGGACCCTACCGTAATCGAAGCTGTGGCGACGCCGCAATGCACATGGCGTCGCGAATATTAAAATTCATATGATAAGTAATGTGGAGGAAAAACGGTTAATCAAAACAGCCCAACAAAGGGTCGTACAGCATTCGCAACCCGCAGTACCGTACGTAACTAGGAAAAAAACAAATCGCAACTTCGCAAGCTTGCGCTAACACGACGGCCCTGCCTCTCCGATCCGCCTGCGCGAGGGCTGGCCGCTCTGTCATGGGGACTTGTTTAAAATCCATCGATACTGTACTGTCCGAGTGCCTCCGACATTATTCTATATTACGGCCGCTAAGCCCGGCCGAGCCCTCCCTTGGGGTGACGCTTTCTGTCCTCACATCTCCGTGACGACTTCTGCGACTGAGGGATGAATGTTGGATGACATGCAGTGGGTGACTGTATTCCGAATGCCGTGATCATCACCGCTGAGGGTACTAGTTTGGCATCAGATTTCTGCAGCAAGCAGTCTTAAAGGCCCCGCGATTTTCGTATTTTCATTGAGCCCATGACGGATTTGAGATGATCCGGATGGGAAGCCCTAAGCAGGCAATTTTGTATTGACTCCTTGTGTTCTTTTTTCGCGTTGATTTCCAGCGAAAGGCCTAGATACGAATTCGAAGCCATAAGACGACCTTAAGCGAAATTACAGCACATTCTCGCCCGCGATGGCCACCACGAGACATAGGCTAGCGTTCTTTCACAGAATGGACATTGGCGACCAACGCATGTCCGCCATATAAGTTACAGTAGATGCCCGGCGAAGCCAGTCACGCAAAGTTTCGCGCGTAGGGAATAATATTAAATTTACCGACCACTTAGGAAGGAGGTCAAAGCCATATTACAATAACAACAATCAGATGTTCCGTGATGAACCCCGAAAAACAACAGTCCTTCAACAGTAGGCTCTTCAAATGCATTGAGATTTAGAGTACTATCTCTTTCATTCATAAACGACTGTAATTCAAAGGTGTTGGACGGCTCGGTCAAAGTGCTGAAACAGTAGAACAAACCTTGGATTTGGGTTGTCCCCGATTCTCCAACGACTGCACCTTTTTCTATGTCTATGCTTGCCGTGCCGGAAATAGTATCGAGTTTGAGATTATCGCCGCTCGAGGTCGCCGTGTGGTGGCGCAGCCCATTTCGAGCAGCGAAGTCAATCGGTGTTACAGTGGAAGGAAAAGAGGGGCCAGAATCCACATAACACCGGGAATTGCCATGGGCTCCGCGGAAGGGGTGGTCACGGTAGTAGATGCGGTTGTTGAGGCTCACCAAAACCGTGTTAGAGTATCTGGAACTCTCGTCAGCATGGGGCCTGTACGTCGAGCACAACGTCTCAATCACAATTTCCCGATGATTCCACATCTGTTTCTGACATCAGCAAAAGCAGACACTTAACAAATTGGAAAGAAAAAACGCACGTAAATGTGTAGTATATCTCATTCTGTGAAAGCAATGGAACACGTAAGAAAGGGAGAGATAGGACAGCTCGGAGTCGACCTACGGGAAAGGCGACATAGAGCACCAAAGAAGCGATTGCCACGCTAGCTTTAAGGAGAATAAATGAATGTCGATGAAGTGTCGAACGAGGGATATATACCAGTAAGGGCGTTTGTTTCGACGGTGAGACGCACAATGCGGAGCAATACATAATTAGAGTAATGGCCTATGGCTCTTGTTTGTCTTAGCTTTGAAAGGCGAACAGTTGAGATATTGAAGTGTCAAATGAGGCTGCCACGTACGAGCACGATCATCGTGATGGCAATGAGAATGTCCGCAAGTGCACTTGGGAGCGACCATAGCTAATGCAACAGACTATTAGCAGGCATGTTGACCAAGGGTAAACGAGAATGCGTACATAGTAAGCTGCCTTGGACACAGCATACCTTCCAAGCATAACTGACTGGACTACAGTCAGACATGGCCATACGAAAACATTAGTACAATGTTTGCCTTGACCCCACCCCATGCTGCTCCAGTTGATTGAACCACTGCAACCTGTATCCAGACAAGGTCACGGCGGCCCCTGCTTGAGAAAGAAGAGGGGAGCCACGTACGATAGCGATTGCAACACATGGCCATAACAACCGTCTGTTCAACGTCCAGATCCGATAGCAGAAATATTCCTGAACAACGAGTGAAATAATAGAATCGACTATCGGAATGTCAATGGGAGCATAGTGAGAGTCCTTGAGTTGTTCCACATTTCCGAATCCTTGTATGAACCAATAGTGGACGTCGGCCCCCGTCAAGGCCGTTTGAACGGTCTCCAGTAGAAAGACAAAGTAGGCTAATTGTGGTTTGTCATCATCGTCGAATCCGCCAACGAATGTAAGTACTCGCCTAGAAGCTTCAAAGCTCGTCTATCGTCTGGGAAATTGTAGAGATAAACATCTGCAAGTAGATCACGGTCAACAGAATAGTTGGAGGCAAAGAGGTTAAATACGTACAAGTCTGGACACAAAGAACGCCATAAAGCGCCCAATTGACCAGAGGACCGAAGAGCTAGTAGGATTATTGTTTGCGCTCATCAATCAACTATGCAAGCAAAACCAGGCGCACAAGTGGAGCAGCTCTGCGGTCCAATCAGGTTTCTGTCAAAATGACTCGTAGGATCGACATACAGCTTGGAAACATCGACAGCTGATGATGGCCCAGTCATTAGCGTGTCAATCTCAGAGGCCAAGGGGGAAGTCGGGATGAATTGGTACCAGTCACGATGTATCCTCTTTATAGAAGAGAGAACAGCTACCGACATAACAGACAACATTCCGGTGCATTCTCATTGGTTGGGGGATCGGCTGCACGTCGCACGGTGCCGGTCTGCTGGAAAGTAAATTTACTAGCGCCCGAAGTCTTGAACTATCAGCCTTCTCGGAGCTTTTTGGCTTGGCCAAGTTTTGGGATAAAGTTAAGGTCCTAATATGCTGCATACAGTACTCATTTTGGGGTTTCGGGTGATCAATTTACGTTGGAAGCGCATAATCGATGGACAATAAGTATTGCCCGCCGTCTAACCCTGTGTGGCCCTGAGTGGGAAGTCCAGAAATGTGAGTCGTGCCTTACACGGTAGTGGTCTGAACTTGCACTTGCGACCAAGTCGGATGCTCAACGCGGCGCGGGCGCACATGAGCGCTTGAGCCCTCGAGTGTGTCTCATGTAGCCTCACGGGGATGAGCGGGACTGAAATGACGAAAATGAGTATTGCCAGTGGCTGATTAGCGATCGAGTACCAATTTGGACCATGAGCGAAAGTAATACTGGGGTCTTAGAGAGTAGGCCTTCGCTGCCTCGCACTGCTTTACTACTAAAGCAGTGCGAAGGCTTACTCTCTGAGACCCTAGTTTTCATGACCTCCGTTTTTGGTGCCGAAAAAAAACTTGAAAGGAGTCAAAAGTGAAGCTACAGTAATCTAGACCGAAAGAATGACGCAAAAACCGTGTCCCCATTCAGCCTATTGCAGGTAATGCCCCTTCCATTTCATCCCTTCAACACTCAATATACTCAGCAGTGCAGTAATACAAAACTTTAGCGAAAATGCTGCGTGAACTTGAAGGCAATAAGGGTTGGGGGGATCAAATGACGATTCCTCCTAGTTAGGAACACAACGTCGACCTCACTCTTCGAATTACTCGAACAAAATAGGATTCTTGGCACATACATGTATTTATTGGGGATTTCTCGGTACTAAAATCTAGTATTAGCCCCATATTCAACGGGATCAAGTCACCATAAAAGAGACTGACCGCCTCCTTTGTCTACCAAATACTCGAAATTCCGAGTGAGATACACTCCTCCTTCGTCATGTAGGTGGCATTTAGGGGGTAGTTGATATTCGAGCCCACGAGCACCTCAGCTTCCACGCCCGAAGTAGGTCCTAAATGCGAGAAGCGTTCGGCCACTAATTGCTTTATCGTCAAACTTGTTAAATTTGTAGAAAATGATACACACAACTTCCATTCGAGATTGTGCCGCTTCAAAAACTTCTCCGACGCGTCCTTCCTTTACAAATTTCCTTACACGAGCGCAGTCCGGTGCCCTTGTGATAGAACAACGATACTGTTCTCGGCGAGCAATCTAACATCAATTTAGTAGACGAAAGAGAGAAGGCGAAGGCATGATACTCACGTTGGCTCTGAGAATGCGCTTATCATCTCGAGAGCGGATTCGATGCGTGGCATAGTTGTGTCGATGGTGGGAGTTTGGCTAGTGGTGGACTCTGTTCATGGCCTTGGAGATTTGCCAGCAAAGAACCAGCCGGAGTTGGTAGACGTAAAGACAGAGATAACAAACTGACTGGGGAGAAGTAGGTGGTCTATCCACGCTTTCGCAGCATTGACTACCCATCTTCATCCTCTTGGTGTGTGTGCAGTGTGGAGATAAACTGCAATGTATCGTTTTTCCCGAGGGATGTGGCGCGTGCTCTAAAGAGTAGATACTGATGAGAGGTCGCCGAGGGACTTCGCGGGTGGGCTTCGCGCAGCGTTTCACTGCTCGGGCAAATACTTCCGAAGTGCACGTCAGGACAGTGCAAGTGCCAGTGGACTCGGTAAAATCTGTGCTGTATGATCCGGCGGACGCCGGACACTGATGATTGATCACGTGCCGCTCGTGGCGGGCCGGCGGCTCGCAAGTCGCAACACATGTACATGAGCGTTCAGCCCAGCTTCGTCACCCGTTCCCAATCCAACTTTTCGATGAAAAGGAGACCCTCGAGAGATGTAACACGAGAAAGCACAACAAAAGTCAGACCACAGGAAAACTCCTTCCTTCCGAGTCCCAAGCTGATTCTCGGCAGCGTAAGACCTTGTGATTTATGGACAGTTACTGCCCAGGCTAACATAAGGGCAACTGAGTTCAAGCCATTGGGTACAGAGGACGTTTTCGCTCCACCCAATTGAAGGATATTCCTGAACGGTGGCATGGTGATGAATTGCGAGCAATGTGCAGTAAGAAGCAGGACGCCTTCGCGTTGCGCTGTCAGCCACAAGAACTGTAAGCAAAAATCATTGTTAAACCATAAAAGCACTATGAACGGGCTTAGGGTGCATTGATTTTTGGATAGCTATATGTATTCGGGCCCAAGCTTTATACATGCGAAGTTATGGAGAGAGGTAAGTTACGTTACAGTACGGGGAATTAGCCCTCCTTTAGCCGATAATTGCTCGCTTCGCTCACAAGATGGAAAGAAAGTTACTGGTACGGTACTGTGCCGTTCTGATTACGCAACTCCGGGCTGCAGCCTGCAGCATATTATCGTAGTAATGGGTCCCAATAAGGTGACTGACTGAACGCTTATAGCATAAGTGAACCATCGTGGCAGTCGACATTTACTGAATTAGGTTAGGTCAGCGTGGCGGCGTGAGCCATACACCATGTGGGACATGCTTCTTCGGTCATGCTTCGGCACTTGATTCCATTGCTGGGTGTCGAATCATATAAATGGACTCGGGATGGGCACATTTATTGTGCGAACCATGGCCCCTCTTAGCCGTGCACTCGTTCTGCTCAGTCTCCTTGGTGGCATGCTCTTTGTCGGGACAGCAGCACGTGCCAATGACCCTTCATTGAGGTCTTTGCACGCAAAGCGCCTCGAAGCAGCGAAACGCTGGGAGTATTCCGCCCGCGGTCGAAACGGTGCAGGCGACTTCCGTCGTGCTGCAGACACGTCACCACCTTCAAGAGTGAAAAATATCACATTCACGAATCCAAAGGCGTCTGGTGCGTATGCCAGGCTTCACGCGCTCCCCCGTCTTTTTGTCTCATCTGCTTCCAGAGTTCTACGTGAATGGCGCGGACATACCCCTAGTCAACTTTGATGTTGGCTCGTCATGGTCAGGTCTGATTCCTATCAGCAGTGCGGCAAACGAGACAAGAAAGGTGTTGTTATTGGAAACTTATACAGTCGACGGCTTCGCCTTACTTATTCCTCAGTTGTTCTTCTGGTTCTTTCCTCCGGGTCCCGAAGGAAGTCTAGATGATCTCATCTTCTGGTATGCCGTTTTATCTTGATTCATGTCTGGCTGGTTCGTAGTTCAACTGAGTGCCCCCAAGGACAAACGGAGGTCCTGGTTGCTCGTCGTTGGAGGGTTCCTTCCAGGAAAACGGAGTAAGCTTCCTGCAATTAATTCTAAGGACTATATCTAAAACAGCACAGCCCTTTACCTGGAAACATGGCCAGGCCTTACCCACACAAAATGAGTGGAGCTGGACCAATCTATCCAGTGTTCTGTATGTCGAACAGCCTGTTGGCACCGGCTTTTCCCAAGGAAAGCCAACTGCGAAGGTACGCGGTTTTCCCAATTAAGCATAACTCTATCACGTGGTGTTCAATGTCGATGCGATGGCAGAACGAGCATGATGTTGCAGCACAATTTGTAGGATTTCTACAGCAATTCTTAGAAATTTTCAAGGAACTTAAAGGAAAGAAATTCTATGCCACTGGTGAAAGTGTGAGTACACGTTTTTTAAAGATACTGAGTCCGTTTTGACGGTAAGTAGTACGCGGGAATGTATGTACCGTGTAAGTAGTGTTCTAGATCACGGTGGCTGTGGCTGACGATTAGCGAAGACATTGCGAATTACATCTATGAGCATACGACAAGGGCAACGCTCGACCTGGATCTACAGGGTATCTGGATCAACGATCGTGAGCCTCTTTTATTTCTCGGTTGTTAGTTCCGCTTATCCTTAGCCTGAATGAAGCTTTGATCAGTTCGTTCGTCGTTCAGTCCGAGATCCCCGCTGTTGGTTTCGTACATAAGTATGAACACGTTTTTGCCTTCAAGTCCGTCATTCTTCGCTTGCCTTTTTCGATTAAAATTAACTGTGTACAGTCAGACATTCCTCGCGCATTTAGACGCAGTCGCAGCAAAGTGCGACTACGCAGATTATATGGAGAAGTATGTTACATACCCGCCTCGAGGACTCCTTCCGCTGCCCAGTACATCGAATGATCCGGATTGCGATGTTTGGGACGAGGATCTTCGATGCAGCTCTGATTGTGAACCCAGCTTTCAATATGTATCATATCTTTGACATGGTGAAGGGCTCGTTATAGTCGTTTTTCGGGACTACCTGATGCATTTTCACAGTGGCCGATCTCGTGGGATGTGTTGGGCTTCCCGTAAGCCCTCTCCATCTCATGTTCGGTGTTGCCTGAGTTGAGCATTACCTTACCAGGGGATCATTTTTCCAGACTCAGGTCTCTCCGCTGTATTTCGATCGTGAAGACGTCAAGAAGGCAATTCATGCACCCGCTAATGTTAACTGGACATTATGCACTGATAATCAGGCTGATGTTTTTCCATACGGTGATGCAAGTCTCCCCTCGGCATTCACGGTGCTTCCAAATGTTATCGAGAAGAGCAAGCGCTCAGTGATCGTACATGGCCTCGCTGACTTTATCCTGATCGCCGAGGGTGCACGCATCGTTCTCCAAAAGTAAGTGTTACGCTGTCTATGTCGATGATACGATGGTATTGAACATATATCCCCGTGTGTCTCTTTAGCATGACCTGTAAGCGATGCCCGACGTATGTAATTGTGAGGCGTTGGCTAATTCTATTCTAATAGGGGGCGGGCTGCAGGGCTTTCACAATCCGATCGTCAAGGACTCGTTCATCGTTGACGGTATTGGGGCACTAGGGAACAAGCAATCTGAGCGTAACTTAACCTATGTTGAGGTATCACTCTCAGGTCATATGTAAGCGATGATCGTACACCACTAGGTCTCCATGTTTGGGACTAACTATGTCGATCGGCACAGGGTACCTGAGAATTCGCCTGTCGTAAGTGTATTGCTTGAGGTTCGTTGATGAGAGAGAAATGATTATATTATTTCGTGTAGGCTTCCCTCCAGATAATGAAATATCTAATGGGCTTCAGGGAGAATCTATAACGAATCGAAACCCATATCCCTCCCGTCATGGTGACCCATTACGTTTCGTGGGATATAATGGACTTTAAATGGAATGTTTTCTTCTTAAGTACACAATAGTATAATTGGAAACTGCCAATGGACATTGAACAATGTTTATCATTCTACCAACCCTCATAACCCATCTCACTCTGGTCAGTTTACTTCGTGTGACTGGGACACCGCTTTTATAACTTTTGGTGGCACGCGGATATCGGACCCGTGAAGACTTTGGATGTCAGGTCCATCATTAACACAGTGAACAGCTGGCAAATATCTGCTCGTGGTCGAGCCAGCGAGCCTAACATACGTCCCACCACAAGTACTCCGCGTCCTCCCGTCTTGTGACCTTCCAGAGTTCTACATAGACAGTCCGACAATTCTTTCAGTCGCCTGGATTGCTGCCGGATTAGTAGAAAGTACGGCGGGCGGTTCATGAAACGCAGTACTCGTTGAGGCTTGATGTACGGCCGCGGTGACAGTTGATTGGGATCCCAGGTCTATGTCGAAGTTCCCTCAGGCTGTGCAGGTGGCACATTTTTGACCTTCCAGGTTCGTGGTTACAAGGCATTCATTTGACTTTGGAGCTGCCGGAAAAGATCGTAAGGTTATTGGGTGAATCAGGAGTACATGGAGACGTTCCATAATTTGCATTCTCTGCCATGACATGCTCGATGGTTGGTGAAGAAGTTTCCGAAAGTGCTCGTGATGAGGTCTTCCGGGGGAGGTACTATAGTGGTACTATACTGTAGGTCTGAGACCTAGCTATAAGTGGAGAACCCAATGGCAAGCCCGAACTGAACATGCGGAGCTCTGCCGCATCGACAGCTCGATGAGTACGTACTAAGGGAAAGCCGGTAAGCGTCATGATGGCCACGCCACTCTAAGTTAGTCGACGGAACAGTTCCACTGTCATGGTGCGGAAACGGTAAAACCTGCTCATTTGCCCAGTGTTCAGCCGCCGGCGCTATCTTTTGGGAGAGGACGGGGGTTTCTGGCCTGCTCGGGTGTTCATAATGTATAGGAACGGTACACAGCAAATGAAATGGGACGAATTGCCGTGTTAGTATACAGTAGCACACAATCACGCACCATACGCCACAGGATCGACGGAGGGCCCACTGGCAGTCACTGGCAAGGCGGACGCGGAACCTAGTTTCTCGGACCTGGTGACCATTTATCTATGGGACAATAAGAATTGGTCCATATAGTACCATAATATGTGCGCGCGAGACCTTTATCGTTGATTCGGTCACGGTCTGAGGGTGATACTGAGTATTTTGTAGTCACATGACTGTCCCTAACGCGGAGCGCCGGGCCACGTCCAATTTTTAACCCAATGTATCTGTGTCATCATCAAAAGGGTCGAAGCCAACTTGGAAGCTGGGGGATTGTGATCATGCAAGCGATTATGTCCGCGAGAGTCTGCACCACGGAAGGAGACAAATATCCGTTCTATGGTATTGTCATCGCATTGCTGTATTCTCATGAAGAAATTTCCTCACGACATTCTACAGCCCCGGGTCGGTATCAGGAAAACCAAGGAATTAGCCCTCGGACACGCTGCTCCTCTAGTCTAGAGTACAAACTACTCTTCATATCCATACCTCGCGCCGGGCGCGAGTTCAGCCACATAACAGAACAAGATGACATTTCGGCTTCTGCCAGTCGGCACGCATTCTCTCTCTTCCCAGAACGTATCGCGTATTTGTCGCAAACTAACGATTTCAATTTCCTACTTGATGATTAGAGGGACCTTTCAGAAAATACTCGGAATGCAGGAGGGGCGGTGAAACGCACCCAGGATCTGTGTCTAGTATGATGACATCGTCGATTTTTCCTTTTTCTGAGTCTTCTGCTAATGTGGGGAGGTTTGCTTCGAGCCTGGTGGCTAGTCGCTGCCGACTGCGAGGTTCTACTCCAAGAAAAATTGAGACGACTAGCTATGCGGCGATGGCCTGAACGAAGATATCACCCAAACCTCGAGGAGGGAAGTCGCGGAAGTAGATCCGGTTATTGAGGGTCAATAGAAGAGTGTTTGAAATATCTGCAAATATCTGTGAGTCAATTGAAGTACCTGCGTGGGAAAGGCGCAAATTACAATTTCTCGATGACGCCGGTCGTGTTCACAGTATCAAAGCCTGGGATTCGAATGAGCTTACGCATGGGAAGATGGAATAGAATTCATTCTGCAAAGATAACCATAATGACGGAAAGTCAAGCCATGGGAAGAGGTTGTCGTTTCTAGTAAGATCAATGGTTAGTAAGCCGACTCGAGATTGTGTGACTTCACTACATTTTAACGCGATCCGCGGTTATAGAGGACGATCTAGCCATGATCCAACTCTTCCAGTCTCTTCGAAGTCACCGACTGGCGTCGATTCGTGGTCGTGTGCGTAAAAGAGGTTGAAAGGGGTCGAGTGCCAGTGGGTACAGATACTCGTCATCTCCTTAGACAACACCATTAATGGCAATTACTAGGTACCATTTGATGTGAGCTTAGAGACTTCAAGTTCACGCTGGTCGCTGGAGTATCTTAAGTGATGATTTGCACGACCACCGTGAGATGGACCTTGCCAATCATGCCAGTGATACTGTCGACTCCAAAAACGGATCACTCTGCGAGCGTTACTGTTCAGCACCATGCGGCAGGAGTTCCCCGGCTGCCTCGTGCGCCTTTGAATTGATCCTCGGGATTGGCTGAGTGGCTGAAACAGGGCGAGTGAACTTACCGTAATTTACGATAAGTTCGCAGGTCGTCGATCGCGTGAGAACGACTTTTTCCCAGAATGGTGACGGGACATTGTAAACCTACTGAAGCATATCACAGTTGAGTGAGCGACACTGCCAGTGATACCCTTCAAGAAGTGACAAGAACTGAATAAACAACAGTCAGGCCGCGTTCCGCATTGAACCCCCCCCCCCACCCAGAAAAAAAATTGTCCGCAGTAAGCGCTTGGTTTGGGCCAAATGACCTCTCACTGTCCTCTCAGACCTCATATCAGTGCATTGTCAATATCATGAATGACTGGAATTCAAAAGGCTTTGGTCGGCTTGTCCAGATTCTGAAACGGCAGGACGCACCTTGTATCCATGCTTTCCTCGATGACTGCACTTTTCCCTATGTTGATGACTTTCGCACTGGGAATGGCACCGAGTCTCAGCTGGGACTTTCGTCGATCGAGGCCGTGTGGGCGTGCAGCCCGGGATGAGCGAAGGTAAGCGATGATACAGCAGAAAGGTGAGATTGGCTGGAATCGACATAACACTGGGTATTCCCGTGGCTTCTGGGAGGGGAGTGGTCACGAAAGTAGATGCGATTGTTGAGGCTCACTAATAGCGTGTTAGAGTATCTAGAGCGCTCGTCAGCATTGGTCCACACTTCAAGTACAACCTGATCACAATTTTCCGATGATTCCGGCTCTAGTTTTCTCATATCAGCAAGAACGAACGCGTAATAACCTGTAAGAACTCACGTAAATACGTAGTATATGTGATCCTGTGAAAACATTGGAACACACTGCATGAGACGAGACATAGGACGGTTCAGAGTCAACCTACAGGGAAGGCGACATAGAGCACGAAAGAGGCGATTGCCACACTGGCTTCAAAAGGAATAAAATGAACGAACGTCGTTAAGCAGTCAATTAAAGGATACACACCAGTGAGCGTGTTCGTTTCGATGGTGAGACGCACCACGCGCAGCAAAATATAATTCGAAAACTGGCACTCAACACTCGTTGCTTGTCTTAGCTATTGAAGACTACAAGTGACATGTTAATGTGTCAAAGAAGGACTGTCACGTACAAGTATAGTCATTGCGATGGCAATGAGAATATCCGCAAGTGCACTTGGGAGCGACCATAGCTAATTGCAGCAAACTATCAGCTGGTGCGATGATCCGGAGGAAACGGGGGTGCGTACATATAGTGCTGTCTTAGAGACAGCATACCTTCCAAAAATAACCGACTGGAATGCAGTCAGACATGGACACTCGAAAGCAATGGTATAAAACTGGCCACAATCCCACCCCAAGCTGCTCCGACCGATTGGACGACTGCAACCTGTTTTCAGACAAGGGTCATGGCGGCCTGCTCGTGGAAAGAATGGGAGGGCTACGTACGATAGCGGTGATGACACAGAACCATGACAGTTGTCTGTTCAACGTCCAGATCCGATAGCAGAAATATTCTTGAACAATCAGAGAAATAATAGAATGCATTATCGCAATGTCAATAGGAGCATAGTGAGAGTCCTTGAGTTGTTCCTCATTTCCGAAACCCTTTATGAACCAATAGTGGACGTCGGCCCCCGTCAGGGCCGTTTGAACGGTCTCCAGTAGAAAGACGAAATAGGCTAAGCATGGTTTCTTTTCAATGTTTGAAACCGTCAGGAAATGTTGAGTACTCGCCTAGAAGTTTCAGCACCCGTCTGTCGTCCGGGAAATTGTGGCTGTAAACATCTACACACGGCTCGCGATCAATGAAACAGCCAAACATAAGAGGTGAGGTTTGTACAAATCTGAACACAAAGAACGCCATAAAGTGCCCAATTGACCAGAGGACCATAGAGCTAGGCCTATCGTTTCCCTCATGAACCCAGTATACAATGAAATCTATGCGCACAATTGGAATAGCCCTGGAGATGGATCAGGATTATCAAGATGGATTTTCAGAATCAACACATACAGCTTGGAAATATTGTGAGGTGATGATGGCCCAGCCATTAGCGTGTCAGAGGCCAAGGAAGATGATACTAGTGGCCGTACTCAGGCTGCATCTCCTTATTAAAGGAAGGACAGCCAGGGACTCGGACGGACACAACAACGCCGGATGCAGTATATGTTCTTATTGGTCGAGGTGACGCCGGCGCTCCTTGCATTTCGTCACGGTTTATAGGTTTTTTCCCTCGTCCTGTTATTGTCAAAATTTGAACTCTTACTGTCTTTGGGAATTTTCAGCTGTCTCGCTCTTGGCAAGTCAGGTTGGACAAGATGATAGGTGATACTGTCACAGTGACGCCTGTTGAATATTGAATTGTTGGAGGGAGATCTGAATCTTCCATCATTGACATCTCCGAGGCTCTGCCCTGTTCTACCCAGCATCCGGCCCGGGCAAACTTGAAGCCGTGCCTTCTCAGTTCATCGACTTGGTTTCCCTGCATCAGCAGAATCAAAACATGAGGCGGAAACGAGGAGTGTCGCATAACTCTTCGACCCAGGACGACGGCCCTGTCACGGTCCTACTAGGCCGTCTGGGGTTAGGTACGGTCCGAATACAATATGTAGATAGAAAAAAAGCCAAGACATTCATTCGGTGTTACTACAGTAGTCGCGGTACTAGTCGGCTACCAAGCACCTAACCGTGGCGTTTAATACGTTTAACACAAAACTTATATGAATGGGGTTATCATCCCAACCGCACTCCAACGACAGCTCCCTCAACCCGTCTTGTCTGATGTATTCCAACTCAAATCTCCGGGAAATGTTCAGCTGGAGAATGCGACCATTCTAAGATAACAAGACGCTTCTTGGCACCAGCTCCGAAAGACTAGAATGAAGGCCTAAGGTTCGAGACCGCAAAATTATCGTTATTTTTGGCTTTCTCTAGGTCCGTGGTTGACGAAAATGAGTCGAGCGTAATGGTGTCGTTCGTTCTGGCAATTCCCGGGGGCCTGACTTGAGGGAGATTATGCGAAGAATGGCCTGGTGGGCCAATGCCAGGACCTGATCCCCTGGGAGAAAGGTGGTCGCGAAAGTAGATGCGGTTGTTGAGGGTCACGAGGAGGGTATTGGAATACCTACAACCTCGGGTGAGTAATAAATCTAAGCCGCATAGAGGCCGCAAATTACAGTTTCCCAATTACACACGTCCTACCATCCTCTTCAGTAAAATGGAAGGTACGGTGACATGATGAGAAGACATACGGGCACGCGTAGTAGATATCATTCTGGAAAAGAACAGATTTTTTAGTCAGAATAGTAATAGTAATAGGCATATTTGATTTCGCTTACAGGGAAACCAATATAAAGCGCGAAAGAAACGATCGCTACGGTAGCTGAGAAGAAAGTAAGACAAAACGAAACAGGGTGTGCCAGTGGTTCGATAGATTTGTACCGGTTAACGTGTTTGTTTCGACAGTGAGCCGCGCGATCCGCGGAAGAACGTCACGCGAGCATCGATTTTCGTTGTCGCGCCTTCGCCTTAGCTGTGAGAGAAGGCAAGTCGATGGCCAGTCGACAGTCTGGATGCTGGAAGGACAAAGTTACGCACGAGGAAGGTCATCGTAACTGCTATTAGTATGTCCACTACGGCACTTGTAATCAACCATAGCTATGTCGTTTATTAATTGTAAGATGCAACCAGCCTCACATATTCTAAGAACACATACATATAGACTTGGCTTGATGACGGCAAACCTTCCAAGTGCAGCTGACTGAGTGATGTTTTAGGCGCCACATCACAAGGTTTATATGACACATGCCTTGAGGCCGCCCCATAGCGCCCCAGTTGCTTGAGTAAGAGAAAGCTGTTGAAGAGTGTCACTAACTGTAGGAGCTCTGGAAGATGAAAAGCATTAAACTAACGACGACGATGACAATGCAGAACCACCACAGGCGTTTGCTCAACGTCCAAATACGATAGCAGAAGAACAGTTGGACGATAACCGAGATAAGTCCATCCATTGTCGGGACGTCAATTGGCGAAAACCGAGACTTCTTGAGCCCTTCAGGGTCTCCAAATCCAACTATGAACCAGTAATAGACATCGACACCAGTCAGAGCCGTTTGAACAGTCTCCAGAAGAAAGATGAAATAAACTGTGTTTAAGCGTATCTATGAGTTGGACGAAACGGCAAATGAGTCTCAAACCGTTACCCAAGGTCTTCAATAGACGCTTGTCGTCTACAAAGTTGTAGCTATACACATCTACCCTGGAGTTAGTCGGACACCTGAACTTGAGAAATGAAATTCTCACAGGTTTGAACGCAAAGTACGCCGTACAATGCCCAATTGATCATAGGACCAAAGAGCTAGGCTCATTATTATAGATTACTCAGCCAAACTAGTCATGGACTTAGCCAAACGTACGATGGGAGCCGTGCTAGGAGAGAATTCAGTGGCGATGGACGTGCTCTACGATGATAAGCTTACACTCTAGCAATACCGGGAGGTGCATGCCACTGGGGTGATCCTTCTTCGGCCATGTTTCTATCTGTCGGTGTAGTAAGATTTTGGACGGACTGACAAATGACTCAAAGGGAAATGTGTTGTGATAATACTACATTTATAGCCTTCAGAAGGCCCGGATTATGGGCGCAGAACAGTTGCGGTACCAGACGATGTTCTTGCAAGGATCACGAGAACGGGTGCATGACAGCCTGAACTAGAAAGAAGTGATAATGAGCGCGGCTGTCCAAGAGTAAAGCACGCGCCGGCACAGACTATCCACATGGTGTTTTCATCATTAGATCACAAATTTCTCGTCATTATAAGATAGAACTTGATGATATTGGCGTTTGCAGGGAATAAGCGGTCCGCGGGGTATATGAAAGGATCGAACATCACAAGGCAGTGATCCCAATAACAGGTGTCAACGCCCTCACTCTAATTCTATGCAAAGCGCGAGTACCCCAAGAAGCCGATTTGGCAGATATAGACCGCTATTGACGTCCTGGATAACATATATGCATACAGTATCAAGTGGGGGCGAAGAAGTCGCAGTACGTGTCCGTGGCTGCGAATATCAAAGTGACACTGCAGCGCCTCTTGACAGTATAAAGTTTGCGCCGAGACATGAAAAGTGACCAACAATGATGACTAGCCATCAGATTATTTTCTTACAGTAAGAAGGCACGCCTGACAACTGTTGAAAGAAGAAGGCTGTGCAGGTCCCTTATCTCCTAAGCGAACTGGCACCGGGACGTGAGAACACAAGCACAAGGGAAACGCCCCAGAACCGCGACGCCAATGACAAGATGGTGCAGTTCGCGGGTGATGTGAAGATTCCTTGTCACAAAGAGCATCTATCCACCTTGGTCGCAACTTCACGCCGTACTCCAGTGCCCATCCGCATTACGCCCACTTTAGTAACAAGAGTGTCCATTTCTCGGCGAGAATTAATGTTCAACGAGCAGTGCGCTGTGCACCCCAGGGCTTGAGCTTGGAACTAGAGCGCAAGCCACAACATCCCGATGGGAGCTGTCGTTCCAGTGAGAAGGCGTATGAGAGAGTTCTGCGGCGGGGACTGACAGGCTGCGCTGCGAAACGATCAACCGAAAAATAATTATTTCCTTTTAGTAAGGTCCGATTCTCGGATCATGACAGTTACGTAACAAAAAATAGACCCTGGCCATACAGTACTGTGGTGAAGAAACCATTCATGTAGCGTGTACAGAAACCGAGTCCGTGCAATCCGCATGACTACCTTAATACGAGTCGGCATGGTATCACTGGCAATAATCAAACAAGGGATTTTTGCATTAGCAGTTGGCAATTTTTCGTTTCAAATTTTCGAGCGAACGCTGACCACATTGGGTAATCGAAAAAATGAAACGAAATTTTTGCCTCTGTTGTTACTGTAATACACACTATTTTTCTTGCAATTGTTACAACCCCTTCCGGAGCATCCCAAAGATATGCCATTTAAAGCAGTGTGTCCGGTCGGGGAGATTCTACAAATAGACCAAGTAAACTACGAGACTTTGTAACAATTTTCTAGTTCCGGATTCCGGGCAGGTCGTTATGTGCTCCGGAAGGGGTATGGGTTATAAAAGCTTCGACTGTATATCAGTTGCGGCGTCACCTCATCGGGCACTTCTTATGTCGTACCGACCAAAACTGAGTTTGAGCCGGTCTCCAACGGTGCCACTCTACAGTCATGGATAGTCCCCTACAGTAGCAGGGTTATTCGTGTCACGAGTCTAAAAGACTACCGTAGACATCACGCCAATGTCCAGGACGTCCGGAATATCAAGTATATAAGGTAGTGACGGGAAAAACAAAAACCGGGCCTGTAATGCTGCAAAATAATGAAAAAAGTTCTGCCTGTTCTTCTATTCAACTACCATCTGGAATAACCCGATCAGAAAGATTTACAGAAGCGTTGGGTGGTTGTCATGATAAACGCGGTCACTATGATTCTGAGTTAACACTGACAACGTCCTCTTTCACCCTCGCCAACTCTACCGTGTGAGACGACATCCTATCGAGCTTAAAACTGTTGCCGATCGTCGTCGCGCGGGTGGGTGTCCCAACATGAACTTGATGAAAGTGACGTGATGCTACCTCGAGACGATGTTGGGAGTCCACGATGTGATTGTCGCTCGAGTGGACCACAGACAAAGCGTGCTCGCGGAAGTAGATCCGGTTGTTGAGGCTCACCATGAGGGTATTAGCATATCTGGAGTCTTTGTGAGCATTTACCCGCATGTCACATTCAACATGTCAATTACATTTTTCCAATGATTCCAGCACTTTTTCCCACGTCAGCAGGGGAGAGGCGTAAAAGAAAAACGAAACATACGTGAAGACGTAATATATCTCATCCTGTATAGACGGTAAAATATGTCAGAGGGTGAGACGAAAATAACCAGGTCAACTTACAGGGTATGCAACATAAAGCACGAAAGAGGTGATAGCCGTGATAGCTCAACAGGGTGTAAGATGAACGCCAGGACGGGTTATTAAGGGGTGCGTACCAGTGATGGCATTCGTTTCGATAGTGAGACGCACCAAGCGTATCAATACGTCATTAGAGAATCGATTTCCTTCGACGCGCGTCCGTCGTAACTGCAGGAAAATCAGGCTCCACGTCGAGACAATAGAACAGTAATGGCATGAAAGGCTACATACGAGCGTGGCCATAGTGATAGCAATGAGAACGTCCGCCAATGCACTTCCGAGTGACCATAACTAGCGCAATAAACCATCAGCACCGCGTTGAACTAAGGTAGAAGCTTGGATACGTACATAAAGGGCTGTCTTCGAGACCGCGAACTTCCCGACTATCTCTGACTAAACCACACGTTATGTGTCAAACTTTTCAAACGTATTAGATGTGCTTGCCTGGATCCCGCCCCAGGCTCCCCCGATGGCTTGAAGCAGAGAAACCTTAATGCAATAGCAGAGTCAGGCCTTTCAGAGAAAAGGAAACCTTTGAACGTACGATTAAGATAATTACACAAAGCCACGATGATCGTCGTTTGCTCAAAATCCATATCCGATAGCAGAAATATGCCTGGACGATGAGCGAAATAGCCGCATGGATTATCGGTATATCGATAGGAGCAAAATGAGAGTCCTTGAGGCGCTCCACATCTCCGAACCCATCTATGAACCAGTAGAACACATCGCCCCCATTCAAGGCCGTTTGAACAGTCTCCACCAGAAAGCAGAAGTAGGCTGATCAAAGTTCCTAGTCACTATCACGAAAGGTTAAAGAACATAGGTACTCACCTAGATATTTCACAACTCGTTTATCGTTAGGAAAGTTGTAGCTGTATACATCTATGCATAGGTTAGTGGGATAGCTGACCAGAAAAGGAGAAAATATATTTATACAAATTTGGACGGTAAGAGCACCGTATAGTGCCCAATTGAATAGAGACCCTAGGAGCTGGGCATGTGGATCAGAACGTCAGTTAACCATGCCAGAAAAACCAAGGCATACAAGCGGGGCGGTGCTGGAAAAGGATTGATCAGATCATTGTTAAAGGCGACGCGGCTAACGCCAACGTACTGTCTGACTACTGTGTCATGGAGAATGGACGAGCTAGTTGACGCGTTGGCTGCAGGCGCGTCAGATGTCGTAGACATAACGTATTCGCTGTCTCGCAGAGAGGCGAAGAATGCGGGACATGGGTTAGTCGGAGAGGAGACATATATAAATCACAACAGCCGAACATCGGTTTGAAGCCCACATGAGGCTGGTCCCAGATCCGAGTCGCTGTTCGTCCAATCACTAAGGCCGGTTGAACGTTAATCTGCGGGGTACAATGACCATCCCATCCCATCTCAACTTCTCGCATAACACCATTTAGCCCCATCGAGTCATCTGATATCTCATGTACCTCGTTGGTCATTAAGTTATACGGGAGAATCCGCGTTTTGACGCCAGGCTCGAGCGATATTCAAATTAAATAGTAGAAAAAAAAGAGGGTACACCCGGACTCACGGACCACGTTTCCTGCAGAAGTCTCAAACTGTTCGGCATCTTTTCGTGTCAGAAAGGAATCTTACAGTAAGCGTAATATCTAGATGCGCTTCGGCCAGGAAAGGCCGTCCGGTATCAATCCGGTTGCTTGAGTGGTGCCTGACTGCACTGGCAACGCATCAAGTGAATACAGGACTGTCGATCGCTGGGTAGACCTTTTCGCGGTCCTTCCAACCGCTGCTCTCGTGCCTGTCCCTTTGGCGGTGTTGGTAACTGCGTTGGTTTTTGAGCGATAATAAGCGATCATGGCGAGGTTATCGAGCCTAAAATCACTGTAAGCTGAGACACGACTCCGACGCAATACGTGACATAGACGTCGCTTCGACGAAATATTCGTCTTATTCAGCCCCACCATCGGCTGGCTGGAGTAATGTTGTATCGCTGAATTATGTTGGCATAACAACTTGAAGACGCGAGGGGTAATGTCGAACAGGACTAGAGGAAAGAGATGCACTACTAGTAGCGTCCGTCACAGATAGAGGGTGCACGTACAGCATAATCCTAGTTAAAGTCGGTGACTCGGAAGCCCCAGGTCTTGAGGCGTTTCCTGACACACATGCGACCAACCTCTTCGCGGAACGGAAGGCAGTACAAATTCGAACTCCTTTGAAAGACGTCGGTGACATCGGTGAGTTTATCGGTGGCGTCTGCGCCTCGCTCAAATGTTAGCGGTAACCTAAGTAGAGAACTGTCAGAGGAAAGTGCTGTGGATGGTATGTGAGAGATAGGGCTCGTCCACACCTCAGATTGGGAAACATCCGCGTATCATAGAAGATTTAGACGGTGATCGGTGAGCTGGAGAGTTTCTGAGGAGGTTCTGCCGGACTTTGCATGGACGTCCAGGGCCTCGCCAAGTAATCAGAAATTAGATGACTGAGGGCTTGCCTCTACAGTACTGCAGAGACCGCTGAGAGAGCCTTGTCACGGCGGTACGTGCCAGCCCTGAATTCGGGGAACGGCAGCTCGGCGCAGTTGAGCGGAGTTTAAAGCGGAGTGACAGGGTTTGCAGTGCTCACTGTCACTGCTGTACATGGAACACCAACCACATCAGTCATCCATCCATTCCATGGACCTCGGTCCTCAGTCGGCCCAACTATTCACTCTCACTTTTGAACAATCCAATGCCAATCAACGCTCTGAGCCAGAGGGTAGGGTTATCGCAGCCCTCGAAAATGGCGACTGGCGAGAGATCGCCCGAAAGCGACGGGCTCGAGCCAAGATGTACATCCCTCCCGGTGCCCATGCAGAGGCCGGCACGAATGTGAGGGTAGTTGGGTCCTCGGAGACTGTAAATTCTGGGCCATCCCTGGTAGGTTTGCACAAGCGCAAACGCACGCAGGTCGATACAACGCAAGACGTGCCCACTGAAACAGAACTTCCTCTCGCTACAGAAGACGTCCCTACCGAGGACGAACGTGCGATACGTGCGCTTATTGTTGACGCGGAAGGTGGCGACGGCACTGAAGGTGCCACGGCGGATGTTATCCCCATGGCTAACTCTACGCGTAGTGGACCCACCGAGGACGACGCGTTCAAGGAAGATATAGAAGACCTTCCTAACGAGGCGACACTGCAGGATTACGAGCGAATGCCCGTCTCACAGTTTGGTGCGGCATTACTTCGCGGGATGGGCTGGAAGCCCGGCGAGCCGGCGAGCCGTAACAAGAAACGGGGCATCGTCGAGCCTTGGTTACCTGCCGCACGACCCGCGCTGCTCGGTATCGGGGCGAAGGAGCGCCAAATCTTTGACGATGGAAGTGGCCGAAGTCGCAGCACGCCTTCCCGCCCGGATAGAAAGTATACACCACTCTTACGCGTAGAGTCTGGCAGGTCATCACCTCGTTCGCAGCCCGCGTCACGTAGCGAGTCCAGGAGGCCGTCTAGGTCGCCGCCGCGAAAGGAACGGAGAGAAGACGATAGAGACCGACGCCGAGATCTGGACCGTCAACGGGAGCGAGAGCGGGACGGGCGCTATGATAGATATCGTGAGTCAGAGCGCGACAGGGATCGGGATAGACGGAGAGATCGAGAACTTTCGCCTCGTCCAAGTCGACGAGACCGCGACCGCGACCATCGTGATCGCTAATATAGTCGCTTTTTGTTGTGTACTAAACCTTACGCACGCCTTGTTCCTGCCTGTATAGACTTGCTTCGCACTGCTTTGTCGATGTACATCGTATTTCTCGGAGCGCCGTCTCCCTCAAGCACACTCAACGATGATGAGATATCTTATCAATGGCGCATGATTGCATCTACGCTCGACCCAGCTTCGCAAGAGACGAGCACCAGCCCCTTTGCGGGGTTTCCTTCCTCTGCGCTCGATGCCGCCAGTCGTCGGATCTCAGCTTTGACAGAGAATGTAATATTCGCGGACAAAGACGAGGATGGAGGGGATACTCAAATGGTTGAAGAGCACTTGACAACGGACGGGCGAGGCGGTGAGAACAACCTGGCAAGCTCTTTTCGTAGCATAAGTTTATCAGAACTCTTTCTCAGATCAGACGACGCTGATAACCTGGGCTGCATCAACTCAACCCGAAGACTCTACTAGTAGTAGACTCCCATTGCGCACTTCAATGATCTCGGGTGCGCTATCATCATCTTTATGGCAGCATAATAATCTCGAGACACAACTCTCCGCCGTCACCACAACCTCATATGTATACTCGGATACATCCTCGATCGCGCAATTCCCTAACTTTCAATTCTCGGTCGGCACGCTTTCGGAGCTGGCATCCGCACAGGGAAAGACTTGCTTGCTACTTGCCGTGCTAGAAGTAGACGGACCGGACGAGGTGACCGTGCGTCGTGGGCCGGACGCAGGGCGCGTCGTCTCGGTGTTGCGCCTCATCGTAGGCGACGAAGCGAGCACGATCCGCAAGCTTACGGCCTGGCGGGAAGTCGCGGAGGCGTGGGGTGGTGCGACACAAGACGCAGTGGGCATACGTTGTGGCGATGTGGTCTATTTCGAAAGTGCGTCGCTAAAGCCGCTTCATTCATCGCGGGTATCGCTGACTCTGATCCCGATAGACGTCTTAGCAACGCTTATGCCAGTGGAAGACAGAGGCAGTGACAGGGCACCAACATCAGAGACGAATACACCCGCCGGCATCACAGCGTCGCTGAATCTCCACTCACACGCAGAAATCTGTTATCGGACGATGCCGCGCACATCCGTGCCAGCCGATATGCAACTGCGACCAGACCTGCGCCTAGGCGCGAGCGATGCAGCTGTGCGCCGCGTCGGGGCCCTCGTATCATGGTTCGAGCGCACGGCTGGGCTGTCCTCGGCCCATGGAAATGCAAACTGACCGACTGATGCATTGATGCCGCACTGATGGGCGAGACACACGACGAAAATTGTTTTCATGACACGTGACAGCCTCGGCCCCGAGTGAGCATAGCGGTGGCTTAGGCGGCGAGGGTCCGAGTCGACACATCACATGCATCACACATCTAATGAGCCAGCCGCGTTTAAATCTCGCGTGTTACAGCCACGAGCACTACCTTCCGTCGCCCGACCACCCAAACTCCATGCCCCCTTACCACGATATATAATAAGAACTCCTGCCTGCAACTGTGCGGCATCTGCGTTTTCTTTCCGTTTTCTTTTTTCTTCCATAATTTCCATTCCAAACTTCTTTCCCTACACTACACCTGCCCTTCCCACTGCCACGCGATGCGCGTTCCTGCTCCTCCCCGCCTTGCTCAGCTCGCCCACTTCTTCCAAGTGAACCCTGCGGCCGTATTCGGGAACAAGAGCATCGCTTCCATCCGTCGTCACCACCAGGACCCGTTCGGCACCAGCGCCCCCTTGCCCTCCCCTACTGCTAGCACCAGCAGCACCAGTGCCAGCACCAACTCCGGGTCGAGCTCCAGCTCCGACGCAGACCCCACATTCGACACCGAAACGGTTCCGGACGACAGAACCCTCGTAGAGGAGCAGTCCAGGCGACGCTCCTCGTCGTCCCACTCTGATGCCGAAGCAGACGAAGCGAGTTCGCTAACGCTGCTCAGCGACATCCCTGAGGAGGAGGCGTCGTACCTAAACTTTAAACGCCGTCGCACGGTGCCATCATCGTGCGGACGAGGACGACGACCCGCGTCTTCCTCCGAAGGCCCTGACCCATCGGCACGACTGTCTATCATTTACCCCCTCCCCAGCGCCGAGAGTCTCCTAGCAGCAGCACACGGACCCACGCCATCAGCCACCGTGATCGACGCCTCGATCGCCCCACCATTATGTACCCCCTCTCCTCTAAGCCCCCCTCCGGCGCACTACAAGCGGAGGCGTGCACGCATCATGTCAGATGAGGACCATGACTCCGATCCAAACCAAGCACCTATTAGGTATGTCTCCTCTCATCTCGCCTCGTTGCGGTAATACAGGTGCTGATGATGGCATCGCATGTAGATTTTTAGCCAATCCCGAGAGTACTCTGCGATTCCCATTCTAACTAAACTCAACACTAGCTCGCCTCTCCCACAACTCGCACACGTTATTGCATTAGTAATTTACTTATGTATCTACTATATCTACTTTACTCGAGTACATTAATTGCCACCTTAATCGAATGGAACTGAAACATTGTGCATCACTTGCTTGACGTCTCGTACTGTTTTTTCATTCCCAAGTCGCGGGTGCTTCGGAATTTCGGACCATGGAACCGAAGTGTGTCCTGTCTTGCTTCTTTTAGGCCACCACCAGCGCAGCGGCGCACTCTGTGGAAAAGACAAATTCCAGAAAGTCAACCACAAACGGCGTGTGGTCATTGTGTACTAGTAAATGAGATGGCCCAAAAAGGTCATGTCGTTCACTCGCATGCATGTTTCAATTGTGATCAAACGTGTCGAGGCTAAGCGAGAGCCTTGACCTGAAGAGTGGTGGTTGTGGACGCCCACAATACAACCCAGGCGGACACTACCAGAAAAAGCTGAGCCAAGGACAGCACAGCATCACACTTTCTATAACACGTCGGAAATGGAAAGCTCCCGTCTGCCGCAGGTTTCGGAGGATTAGTCACCATCACTATGCCACAGAGCGGAGGTAGAGTCATTCCGCTTTGACATGCTGACAAGCTTTCCAACACACACGTACGCGTTTCACCTCAGCGGAGACAGAGAGGGTAAATAACAACATCTCCGTCTTACTACTACTGTACTCACAAGAGTTTTCTACGAAAGAAACAATTACGAGCGAGCCGTATCTCCTGACCAGCAAACGTTTATCACCGCCTCCGATGCTCTCGGAGCTTGGGAAACGAGCGAGAATTGTCGAGCACGCGATCGGCCAGCTCTTGGGCTCAGGGGTCTAAGTCGAAATTGTGATCAAGCTGTACAAATACTGTGTCTCTCACAGCACGCAAAGACAATGCATAATGGCGATGCCCCGATTAAACGGGTGTCTTGACGTAACCAAACTGCGTGTTAAATGGCTTCCCTGTAGGAAGTACCGCGTACTCATCGGTGCTGTCCCAGATCATAGCGAAGATGGGCTAGCGGATGAAGCGAAATGATAGTCGTACGTGTGCGGTTTCGTCGGTAGTCGCTCGATGTTAGAGCCCTCACGGTTTCCAATCCAGGGCTGCCACGCCTGGATCCATCTCGTTCTGTCCGAGCATCTTGTGTGACGGCATGGTGAAACCCGGGAGATTGATGAACCCATCCAACGCGATCTTGCGCATCGGTGGTCACCTGAGATCGACCGACGGGCCGATGGGTAGGATCCATCATAGGAGGACTCAGGGCGAGTCCGAGGCTCCTGACAAGCTTGACGACAAATATACTAGTCGCTTTCAATGCGCATGACCTTTCTCTCTTCGCAATTTGAGGATATTGCCCTACCGTGAACGATTCGCTGCAGAAGTTGAAGCGAGAGACAGTACGCACCAAAAGCTGCTTGAGTTTCCTGGGCCTGACAACGTTCACTTCTCAGACACACGTCGTTGCTGAGTGCCATGTGGCCCTTAACGGGAAGGTAAACAGCGATATGAAGGTACACTTGTACTCGACGATCCGGTGTAAAATTTTGACATCGCCAGGAAGATGACAAATTGGTGTGTGATGAAGAAGAAAAAGGGCCCCTAAAAGTCAGAAAAATACACACCACATTGTACAGACCGAGATAAGCAAGTCAACGTCCAGTCCTTCGCAGCTTTGCGAGCAGAAAGTGGGTTCCCTCAAACTGCTTAGTTGTTGGTGGCACGGAAGATGACAGTGAGAGTCGGCCAGAAAGCTAGAAAGCTGGTACAGGACCCAAGCAGCTGGCTCGAGTTGAGGATGAGGCCACCTGGAGTGAAGAGCGTGAACTTGAAGGATTGGTGGTATTTTGGGTCAGGAAAGTCCAACTAATCGGTGACAACGGAACTGGCAGAGGCCATGCAATTTCGTTCCCCGATTTTCATGCAACTTGAGTCGCTCGCACGACGTGAGGGAAAGTAATAATATCCCAATGAGCTGCATTCACCTCCACACCAGGCAGAACGCACCCAAGCAACCCAAAAGAAAAGAACCTAATCAATTGGTCAGCGAGAGTCCCTTCCTCGCAAGATAGCTCCCACCAGGTTATGGTGCGACTCCATTGTGACCCGGTGCCATATCCAATCCGTATGTGGCCTTTTCTATTCCTTCGGCTTAAGGAAAAAAACATGCTCATATCGCCGTCCCTGAGATTTTCAGGATTAAAGGGGCAAGCGCCAGGCTTTTCACCCCAGCCCTTAGCAAGGGTGCGGTTGCAGGGTCAGTCCGGTGACCCGTCCGCCACACATCTTTTCATTACCGCGCTTCTCGGAGAAGGCCCTCGAAGGGAACGACAGCGCCCACGGCGGTGAAGGTTCTGCGATTAACGAAAAATATGGTATGCGAATAGACCACACCTGCGTAAGAGGCGCGATGCTGAGATTGGCTTACGCACAAGCATGTGCTGGCAGGAGCCCGAATCAAACCGAAATACAAATCGTGGTGGCAGCACGTGTAACGGTGAAAGCGCAGAGAGTTGACGCTCGGCTGTACAGGACCAAGCGTCTTGTTGTATCAATGGGAAGCAGGGACGAACACCTTCGTTTTGTGGAAAGCGTGCGGGCCTGAAACACGATACCTATGGGGCCAGGAACGACGAACCGGAAGCGAGGGAAGGCAGTCTCTAGGAACTTCGTAGTCGGATAAGGTACTCGAACCATGTAGGGCTGACTAGGGGCCATCTGCGCCCCCATGCATTATGTCCCCGGAATTGGGTCCAGCAACTGAGGAAAGAGGATTTTATACGGAATTGCGACGCAAAGAAAGTCAGGCACTTCAACGGCTTCTGTGAACGTGACGGTCATTGGTGCGTTCCACTCGAGCGGCGCCACAACCACCTCCTGGGTACCCAACGTGACCCTGGACTTGGTCCTAATCCCAGGCGGTGAAATGACCTGGCACGAGTTCGAGGCTTGGCCATCCCTACACAAATGGAAATCGCGTCAAGAAAAAAAATATGAGATGGCCAGATAGATGGGAGTACTGTAGTTGATGCATTGATGGCGTAAAAACTCGATCTAACGTAGGGACGCACGTCGTGCAAACATGGCATATTTCTACCACGCAGCCAGCTAGTGTTAGGGTAGTTGTGGACAAGAGGGGAGTTGGAGAAAGACCTGCAGTTCATGATGTGACGACCCCCCTCACGGAATACAACACCCTCCAGCAAATTTACGCGGCTCCATGGGCTCCTGGTAGTAGTCTACGCGAGCACTTGGATGGTTTCTGAAAATGTCTTGGAACAAATATGCTGGTACAGTCTTTGGGTTAGGCATTGGCCCGGGTTTTAAAGTCACGGTCGTGAAAGGATGTCAAGTCACTTGGCACAAGTCGCGTCATGGAATTTTCGGGTCTACCACCAACCTTCGACAATGAAGAGCTTCAAAACTCGGGATAACAATAGTCGAATTGTCGGAGAGATGGACTCTGCAAACAACACGGTACGCATCGCATCAACTGTTGCATTATGGGCTAAGGCTGTGCAACGCACACTGCAACGCTCTCCACCTAAAGTCTCGTCAAGGCGATCACCGCATCAATCCGCCGAGGATCAACGCCATTCACGGGTTACCGTATGTGCAAATTGATCCTGGCAACACCGTGCGTTGATAGCCTAACGCACCCACTAAACTGGCTCACTGTCATCGTAGCCTCGCCGACTTCGCCGACTCACCCCCCTGGTGTCGCTGTCTTCCGTCGAATGCGTCCCTGCTGATCCACTGATTTAGTTCTTGACTGTACTTCGAGCCCTGGCTACCCATGGTCGAGCTCCGGTTGACGCAAGCGACCTAGCCGGGGCTTTCAGGATACACTACTTCCTCGCATACATTTGGACGACACCGCACATGAGTCACATCAACTCTACATATCTTTTCGTGCTTTGGATCAAAAGAGCCAAAAGATCTACAGGTTCGTAACGCGAGTGGTGGATACGTTATGTAACGGATCAACTTCGTTGGACCGACTGGATGGACCGTATACGGTTCCGCAGTGTGAACTCTTTTCTATTTTCAGTTGAGCCCCCGCCCTCATATGCGCTTTTCTTCCTTCGGTTCGTAGTGTGGTGTCCCTGTTTCACAAAATTTCATAACTCTCCTGCACCCCTTCAGGGACTGAGGGACTTTGCCTCGACACAGCATTGTTTGCTGGAAGGTGTTGCTACCTTCTTCGAGAATTCAAAGTCCTATAATGGGTCGCTGCGTCCGAGTCGGGCCCCGTCGACGGTGACGATCACCAACTTTATTTCTCAGGGTTGCACAGAATGCACAATCTCCACATCGTGACAACCAGTGCTGTACCATACGGGTACAGTGCTGATGCTCTCTGGTTTTTCAATACTCGCAAAACTCCCTTTCGGTGGGACGCGACCGGTCATTGCATTAACTACTACAATACGTTGGTTGCGAATATCTATTTTTACAACAACTTGGGAACTGGACGTGTACTCAGCGTACGTACTAATATGCGCCAGTGGCGTTAGGATGATGATCTCATGGGATACGACGCTGTCAGTGGAGAGTCCTCCATTTCAGAGAAGGGAAGCGCAGGCACAGAAGCCTTTCCATCGGAATGTTGGACTTCTATTTCTGGCTGGACTAGAACTCTACTGGCAGAGTATGCCCACGCCTATTAGCCAGATCAAACCACCCCCTAAGCAAGAACAATGACAAGGCAGACGCAGACAAGAGACGCAGGGCCAGGACATTATACAGTATCCTTTGTTCCGGACTGTCCGTCGGTATATACCAAGGCGATCAGCGCACGACCACTGTAGTGCTACAGTAACACCTACATAAAAGGTCGATTCGCTAGTACAATTACAGGTAGGCAGGCAAACAATTGACGCCCGACTTGACGTATGACATAATCGATGAGACTGTAGGCGTCCGGGTCATCATCACATCAAACAAAAGAAAGGCCATCATAGAAAGAACGCTGTCATGATTGCAGAGCTGTCATCCGTATGACAGTCCCTACACGTCTCCGATGAACGTTCACACGGGACAACAGCTACACCGTAGGATCGATTTAGACCCTTCTTCCTGATATTGATCATGGATGCTTCGCGGTACACACAGTATTTCATGACAACCTGGAAGTTATAGCAGAAGACTGCTAGTAATATGCAGCTCGAGCTTCTGGACGTGTACACCACGAGGCGTCATGGGGTCGCATCAACATATGATATATGATATACGGTACATGATAGCCGGACGACTTGCTCCGGTCATCAACGTCATCAACACTCCCAGCCGGACTCGGAACTTGAGTCGCCACCGAGGTGAGTCCAGCTCGAGGCAACCTTCTGGCAGGCCCCAGCCCTGAAATTCAGAATTAGCTTAGTGCTATATTAGCTTGGATACATACGACCCTTCGAGCAAGTTTTAGAACGAGAAGGTTTTTTTCGACAGGACAAAGATTTCCTTTTGGTTGGTGCGTTGGTGCAACGGTAACGGAAAATAACTAAATAAAAAGAGAACTATAATCTTGACTATAATACAATACCTTGTCAATGCGGTACGTAGGCAATATGATCGTAAGGAAGGACAGAAAAGGTTTGCTTCTGTGATTGTAACCTTATGATTTGCATTGCCAACCGGACCTCGCCGTCACATTCTATAGACACCAAAGCCCCGTCACATTCTATAGACACCAAAGCCCCGTCTTTCTCCGTCCCAGGAGACGCCCGACAAGCCCGACGAGTGCGATGGACGAGAAGTCCCTCTGTAGCGAGCCGCGAGAGCAAGCCCGAGTCCGACGACGTCGCGCGTCTCCGTCGGCTTGATGATACCGTCGTCCCAGAGCCGCGCGGTCGCATACAAGGAAGAAGACTGTGCTTCAATTTCTGCTTTTAGCGATGCGTGTTGCGATGGATCCCTGACAAAATTAGACGCGCATTTGCACACGTAAGTAACTTTGTGCTACGACGTTAAGCGGCGGGGGATAGGGGGGATGGGACGGACCGTGAGACTGATTGCATGACCTGCGACAGCTGACCGGAACCCATAACGGAAACCCTGGCATTCTGAGAAGGACGGAAAATATCCAGGGCAGGCACGCAGGCAGGATTCAAAGGTCAGTGCCGAAATTCTGGTGACAACAGAGTAAAAAGGCTGTACGTACAGGCCACATCCACAGAAATCGGGGCGAATACTAGTTTTAGGTGAAAAAGAGCGCATCGTCCCGGATAGGTGACATTATCATCTAGGGATGCTGGTGATGGAGGTAGTAAGGAAACTTACCGCGCGACCGGCCATTCCTAAGGGAAATAAGGAGAGGGGCCACGAAGAGGTGATGCGATCAGCGATCTCAAATAAAAAAAGGAGGGAAAACAAGCCCTCACCGTAATTTCCAGCACCAAAGCTACCTCCGACGATAACGGTCAGCTTGGGAACGTCCGCACACGCGACCGCGCGGACCATTTTGGCGCCGTCCTTGGCGATCCCACCTTTTTCTGCTTTCGAACCGACCATGTACCCGGTGACGTTTACGAGAAAGAGTAGCGGAATTTGGCGCTGCGAGCACAGCTGAATGAAATGCGTCGCCTTCAGTGCCGAAGGCGAGAACAAGATGCCATTATTCGCGATGATTCCCACGGGATAGCCGTGGATGTGTGCAAAGCCCTGGAGGTCGCCCAAGCGCAGACATGAGAATTGAGCCGAGAATAGTCTTGCTTCTGTCAAGACGAAATAACGCACCGTTACGATGGTTTGTCCGTATTCCTTCTTGAATTCGCGGAACCGGCTTCCATCTACCACTCGTGCAATTACCTCCCGCATGTCAAATTGCTGACGAAGATCTGTTCCGACTATCCCATGGAGCTCAGCTGCAGAATGGAGTGGATCCTCTGGGACAGCTAGGGGCTGAAAAATGCGTGTGGCATGTAAATTTTGGTTCATTGCGTAATTGATCTAGACGTACAGCCACCTCACGCCCACCGGCGTGGCCCAGATCACTTACGATACCTCGCGCAATTGCGATCGCGTGTTCGTCATCGCGAGCCAGGTGGTCCGTGACACCGCTTTCGCTCGAGTGCATCAGCCCACCGCCGAGCGTTTCCTCATCAACGTCTTCTCCGGTCGCGGCCCTCACAAGCGGTGGCCCGGCAAGGAATATGCGTCCCTGTTCGCGAACGATGATGTTCTCATCTGCCATGGCGGGAACGTACGCGCCACCTGCGACGGAGATACCGTGGACAATGGCAATTTGAGGAATTCCGAGCGCGGACATCTGGGCCTGTAGGATATCGTGATAATCCAAACCGGAATAAGAGAAGGCAGAGAACATACCATATTATAGAATATGCGGCCGAAATGTTCCCTATCAGGAAACACCTGCATATATGCGCTGTCAATCAGCTCTGGGAGATGGGGGCGAAGTGCGTGTGCAAACGTTTGCTTGATGCGGTAGAGCAGCACCTCCCGACTCGACTAGAAGGCATAGCAAGCAACTAAGCGGAGAACGGGGATCATGATGTGATAAAGAACGCACCAACGTAAACACAAGGTAAACCATGTTCCCTCGCGATCTCCTGGGCACGCAAGTGCTTCTTCACCTACCCGCCAAAAAAAAAACCAGCGTGGGAGGCGAAAGTCCGGGCGAAGTGGAGGTCGAGAGGACTCACGGTCAGCGGGAAATACGATCCACCTTTAACTGTTGCGTCATTGACCACGACAACACACTCACGACCGGATATCCGCCCTATCCCCGTGATGATGCCCGCACCAGGCAAAGACTCTCCAGGGTATACGTCGTGTGCGGCTAACTGAGACAGTTCCAGGAAGGGCGAATGCGGATCTAGGAGTAGCGCCAGCCTAAGCACGACGGCAGTGGTACGTATGTACAGATGTGATGTTGCGTCGTTAGCAAGATTTCAGGGTCGCTGAGGGAGAATACTGTACGGTACCTCTCACGCGGCAACTTCTTCCCTTTGCTGCGCATCCGTTCTGCGGCCTTTGCACCGCCTCCTTCGCGCGCCGCGGCGAGCTTTGCATCAAGGTCGGCAACGACTTGGTCCATGGCCTTCGCACGTTCTTGGAAGTCGGCAGAAGAGGGTGAGACGAGAGAAGGAAGGACTGAGGCTGCATGGTACGCTACCCGGTGGCTGGGGACTGCCACAGGTAGTAGATGTTTGGACGAGCAGGTCCAGAGCCCTGGCCGTCGCAGCAGGACTTGCAAGTAGTGCATTTGTTCCTAAACGAGAGAAGGGGAGAAAGAATGAGAATTTAGATCCGAGGAGCGCAATAGGCTCGTCCGGATCAAGCGTGCGGAATGCCTCGTCCGTGACGGTGATGCGCTGTGAGCGCTTGAGTGACTCTGGCGTGAAGTGAATCTGACATATCGCAACGACCCAGTAACAACGACAGACCATCCTCGTGTAATGGTTTCGACTTTCGTGCAGTTATTATTATCTTTTTTCTATCAATCAATAATCCGGTTCCGCTGCCCACTAGGCTCTGGACGTGTATAACTACGGCATCCAAAGTCACACTGACAGGAAACCGAATACAGATGCGGCGAAAGGGTTTCCTTTATTATCATTTATCATTTATCCAGAAGTTTTGGCCGACAAGACCGAATGATGCGCCCCAGAAAGGGCTCGCATCTCGCCCATCAAGTTTGTATCAAAGGCACCGGCCAGTGGCAAGGGCCGGCAAGGCATCGATCCGCTAGCCAACCCTTTGGTCCAATGAGTGGCAGTTTCTGCCCTAGCTCTCCTCTCGTTGATAATCTCTGTCCTCCAATGTGGCTGTGTATCATGCCAGCGGTCTTGATCCAATATCGTATGGGTCATCTCCACGATAGCTGGCTTGTTACTCTGACTCGCCTTGTGTACGAATTCGTCCCAAGCTTGTTAGTTACGTTGCTAAGTTATGCAAATACCTACGCATCAGGACCGACACTGCGAATCGTTAGGCAACACGGAGACCGAAGGCCTCGCCGACCTTCTTATTATGACCCCGTGCACATTTGGGGATATTCCGAGGCTTCGGTGGACACCGAACGCAACAGGGTCGGCTTTGTCATCAGCCGCCGGCTCAGTGGCGCTGCACGAGACTTGTCATCCGTGAGAGTTTACCATACCGGGCGAGGAGGAGGTCTCCGGATGTCGGCGCTATGCCCTCTACGGCTCCATTTCAATTTGTTGTAGTACATTCGGAGAACAATCAGGTTGTTCTATGGAAGGAGAGATCGAGGCTAAGGAACAAGCTGAAATCAGAGACGGTGGAGGGTATTTGATGAGGGCGAGGAAGATGCCTCAGTTTTAATAAGGGGGGTGATTACAGTATAGCAGCACAGCCATTATCTCCATCGCAGTCGCAGTATGACTGGGAATGGGAATGGAGAGGCGGGCAGTGCAGGTAAAGGAAGGTCGGAGACAAAGGGGAGATCTGACTACCCGATATGGCATACACGTGCAGCCATCGGGGAATGAAAGAATTTAAAATCCGAAGGGATGGGATGCCTTTAAGTAATCAACTCGTTTGTCCTCGGTCTACGTCTGACCCCCGCTATATGGTCCCCACGAGCTGAGCGAGAGCAGTTAGGCCCCGTCTCTTTTTTCTCCTCCCCCCACCCCTCCGCCTTACCCCGCCGTAACAAGGATAACGCCTGGTGTATGTCTTCTTTCCCTACTTTTTTCTCCCTCTTTTCTCATATTTTCCCCCCAGACCCTCGCGACCCTTGCCGGTTCCTCCCTCCCGCCTTCCTCACAGGATAATCAGTACGCCTGAGCTTAGCTCGCACTGTTTTCCTTGAATCAAGCCATTATCCCTTCCACACCACCTCTCCTCATCCCCCATATATCCCTGAGTGCTTGAGCTCTCGCTCGCATCAACAAAACTCCCTGCGCTGCATCTTGGGTCCCGCTGAGCAATCGCGACTCCGTTTTGCTAAACTCCCGTCCAAAATCTTTCTTTTGTGCAGCCTATATCCTATTTTCGCATTCCCTACCGAGTACCGAGTGGCTTTCCCCCTTGGATCCCTTGACTTGACGACGCCCTTACCCGCTATGGCTCTAACGCTTCCTGTTCCCTCTTCCCCGTCTTCCGCCTCGGCCGATTCCCCTAACGCTCCTCAGACGCCTATGTCTCCTCATCTAGTCTCGACTTTGGCGCTCTCTCCCTCTGATCAGTCTTCCGCTCCTTCCACCACTAATTCATCTCCCGGCCCTGCGAGCTCCACCAATTCTCAGGGCAAGCGGAAGCCCTCTCGACGGGCTAACACCGCCGAGCGGCGTGCCACACATAATGCTGTCGAACGCCAAAGACGAGAGACACTCAACGGGCGCTTCCTTGTAAGAATTATTCTTCCCACGTTATATTTAGCTCGGTTTCGGATTTCTTTCTAACGACACTTTGTTCCTCTTTCAAGGACCTCGCTGCCCTTCTTCCCAACCTTTCTCAGATTCGCCGCCCTTCCAAGTCAGCAATTGTCAACTCCTCTATTGCCCATATTCATGCCTCTCGCCGTCACCGTGCCATGGCTTCTCGTGAGCTTCGTCTCCTGAAGCTTGAGGCTGATGCTCTCCGCAGGGAGCTCAATGAATGGCGTGATCGTGCCAGCCTCCCTCGTGTCGAGGAACCCGTCCGCAGTGAGGCCTTTTCCATGGTTCTCAGTGGTGAGGTTGAAATTTTGACCTCCATCCCTGGGATGGACGAGGAAGAAGAGGGTGAAGGTTTGGGTGATAATGAAGATGATATACCCATCAGGGCAATGCCTCCCAGTGTTTCTTGTTCGATGCCTGAGGACACAGAAGAAGATCTGAGTTCGATGGGTGCTCCCACGGTCAAGCCACCCACGAATCCTTTCCCACACAGTTTCCTACCTGAGCACGCGGGTGCTCCTCATCTCGCGCATATTTTCCCGCGTCCCGTATCTCACGGTCGCCCTATCATTGCGCAAAATATGTCCAATGTCTCGTTCGAGAATCCTGCCATGGCATCTCTTTATGATCAGCAGACCCACATTCCTTCTCAACAGTATCAGATGCAATATAACGCCGGCGCCCCTCTTGACACAGACAAGTCGGTCCCGTGGAATAACCAGATTTTTGCTGCTCAACAATTTCGACAACAGCTCCCAGGTCAACACAACATGTTCACCCCCCAGACCGCTTCGCAGGGCCCTTCTTCAAACAGTGCCGCCCAGCAGTTCGCCCATCAGGCGTATTACCAGGGCCCTACTCCCCAGCAGCACCCAGCGCAACACGTTTATGGCAGCCCCGTTGACAGTGAGGACGCATCGTCAGTCGGTTCTGGACGAGGGTATGGCGGATCAGACCGCAGCGGCAGCGACAGTGCCTATGGTTCTCCCCAAGACACACGCGCAAGTTCCGTTTCATCTCAGCACAGAAGTTATGAGATGCCGGGCATCTTGACCTCTAACGGTATCCCAGACCGGATGAGCACTGGTGGTGTTATGTGGAACCGCAGCGAAATGGACCGCGTCGTCGCACTCAAGCCCAACATGGCCAGCGCCCCGATCGCTGTTGGCGCTGGCAGCGGAAATGGAGTTGGAATCTCGATGATCATGTAGGTGTCGTGACCACCGCTCCTTGAGTCACATTCCCGGTTGCTTTTGCTTTGTTTCCGCCTTTCTGCTACTGTATCGCTGTGGTTGTCAATCCCTCACTGTCTTGTCTGGCTTCTTTCTCCTTGTGCGTCGCTTGCACATAAAGACGCCCGCGCTGTCCGGCTCTGCCGCCGACGCGTGTCGCTCTATTTCCGGGCCGTGCGTGTTTGGCGATGTTTTGTCTCCGCCCTCACATAATCAGGCATGCTATGTGATACCCTCTTGAGCAGTATTCTGTCCCTTCTAGTCGGTTTGCGCGAGCCTTCTGCTTGACTTGTAACGTGTAAAACCCTCCTATCTGCTGTGTCTCTATTAACCCTTCTAGCATAATGAATACCTCTGGTCTATTTATATCATTCGTTGACGGCCTCCGCCGGTCATCATGCACTCCTTTCACCCTTTTTTGTTCTCACTTTTCATACGCGAAAAGATATACAAATATATATAATACTCTCTGGCGTTAGACGAGCTCGATTTGGGTCTTATCGGTCTTGCCGAGCATCGACACCATCCAAAAAATATTCTATTCAGGTTGTTTAGTGTTGTTATGAAATGAGCAAGGCGGGAGCTGGCTTATGTGCTAATGCCGTATCGCAGGACCTACAGGAAAACAATGGATACAGTATCACCGTGAAGGATGCTCTTACTCTGTACTCATATGGCCAATCTTTCAGCTACATCACAGCCACATCCAACTACGAGGATACTAAGTCCCCATACTACAGAACCCTACGGTCTGTAGCAAGCGATTCCGCGAATCGTCGTCTGTGATATTCATCGTTTGTCTTTATTGTCATCGCCACCATCATTGTCTCAGATGTGCGCTGCAAAATATACACTACTGTAGTACGTAGATCTGGTCCACAAGAGTCGGTCTGCCGATGCGTTGTACACACTGCAGTACTGCAGTACATGTTCCGGCTTCGTGATCTGAAGCTGGGTGGAAGGCGGCGTTGTATTGCGAGCATTGGTTCGCCTTGGGTTTACTGTAATTCTACAGTTGTTAGTGTATACTGTAGTGCTGTAAAGGTGCAGTACAATACTCCGGTACAGTAGTATGTAACAATGGTCTCACAAGTAGATCCGGAACGGAAGAAGGCTCATTCACACGCGTGTGCCTGTTTTGCACCTCTTCGACTGTGCGAGCTAATCTGGGGTTCTCAAGGGATAATCGGATTCTCCGCTAACCCGTGTTCGACCCCTGTGGGGTAGGATATTTGAACGTGTACTGTATTGACCATCAGGTTCGTTGGCGTCTACCAGCTACAGTATACCCCGCCTCCACTCGGCGACCAACAAGAGTCACGTAAATAGTACATATATCTGGCAAGGTCAAGTCGTTAGTCGTCGAGAACGTCACCGTCGTCTTCTCAAAATGCCCTCCTGTCTGAAAGCGAGTTTTCCATTTACTGTGTGTGTAAAACAACTGTCAAGAAAGCACCTGAGCATCTCCAGGTCATAGTCATCTATCAGTGCCAGGGATCACCACTCGAGACTCAGATGAACAGGATGAACACAGCGGTGACGCCCGGGACCAAACATCGTAATAAAGATCATCGTGAGGCAACGCGACAATACGGTCCGTGCTTATGATACGCCTTGGGACACACCTACGGTGATCGGCCATGTGGGTACAAGCTTCAGTTTCACGCGCTGGGTAGGAATGACTGACAACAACTTTGTTAGCTTATTTGAAAACTTGCCTTAAGACTCAAGATATAGCTGGCACGCGCTGTAATGTGGCGCCATGATTAGAGAGACAAGACAAAACCCTCTCGGGATGTATGCGAAAGAAAAGAGGATTCTACGCTAAGGTTGAGATGGGCGTGTGCATATCTGGTCCTAGCAGGCGTAAGAACGCGTGGCATTACGGATGATTTCACATTGGATGGAGCGATGATCATGAGATAGTGGAGAGACATGTAAGTTACCCCAAACGCATCTTTAGGAAAATGATGATATTGAGATCTTGGGTGGGTCACGATGACGACGATGATCATGCCATGGCCTCATCTAATTCGACGGCCAGGGCATCGCCGGCACAAAAGGCTGGATAGAGATATTTTCCTTGTCCCACTAGGTCAAAGTCAAAGAATGAGATCGATTGGATGGTGGAACTAGGGAAAGTGAGTCTCACCACGCCACTCGTATAGTAGATATCCGACTCCACAATCTTGCGAACTTCTTCAATACTCTCTGCCTCGAAAAACATAAGGGATCCAGTCATCTTTGCCTTGTCTTTCTCATCGGTAAGTTCTGGCGCCAGAAGGGGGCCCCCAAATTCTGCGCATATAAAGAATGGAGTCATGGTTGGCTGTAGTACTACTGTAGTAAGATGCACGTACTTGCGATCCCAGTACTCCTCAACCTGCCTATACCCTTCAGGTGCTCTTCACGGACAGCAAATCTGCGGTCAAGGGTTCCAGGATCGCTGTAATCAGGGGCATAAATTGCAAAGAGGCGCTTTGTGGGTGAGCTGGACATGTTTTGGGTGAATGACAGAGAGCTTGGGTTAGTGGTTAGTAATATCCCACTGCCACGTCTTCTGATCAACGCCCGCAGCACGTGAGAAATGGGGACTTCCGGTATTACAAAAGGGCGCAGAGAGGCTACTGTAAATAGTACAGTAGGCGTAATGGTGATGTGGAATGGGAGGCCTCGGCGGATGGATGGAAATTTATGTAAAGGCCGCTGCAGCGCTGGAAAAGCATCCCAATGATCGACGTTGACGTTTACGCGGCCAGTACGAGTCGTTACTGTATGAACGGAATGTGAGGAAAAATAAAGTATGTATGTGCGTTCGAGTTGGGGTTATCTATACACCGAGGTCCGTTTGGTGAAACGTCTCACGTGACCAAACGTAATTAACACGTAAGAAACGCGTGACTTCAACTGAACCGGGGGTCAACTGCCAGTGAACCCACTGTCGGGGGTCCGAGTTCGCATTCGCTCTGTTACTCGAGTATAACGCTCAATGGACTCCCTACCTCATATAGTTAGTCACGCCAATGATCGACCTTGACGTTGACGCGTTTACAGTAGTACGAGTCGTTACTGCATGGCCGGAATGTGAGGAAAAGTAGAGTACTGTATGTATGTGCGAGCGGTCCTGTAATATATAGAGTGTATTTGCCTGTTTTTCTCGTTTTCAATTCACTTCGCTCTGCTCTACTAACGTCAGATGCAACATAACCACCTCACGCAGCTCAAGCTGTTCCGCGGTCGTCCGACGTCCGAGGTGATGATATGATGGTTGGCTCACAGCTGGCCACCGCCACGTTCATGAACTCGAGTGTTCCTTCACTGGCAGGCCGCTGCGAGTGCTGTGGGCCCTGCTACGCCCCCCAGATAATTACTCTCTGGCGCAATCCGTTGGCCTCCTTATCCGCATTCCGCAGCCGGCGGAATAAGATCCAGCATCCGAGTCCGTGAATTCCAACCAAAGCCGCGGCGCTCAGCGAGTCAGCGACCTATCGTCAAGGTAGCCTTGTATCGGAAATGGGAGTCAAGATTCCTTGTCCTTGTCTATACTCTACCTTGTATGCTTCGCTTCTGGTGATTCTGCCCCACGTAGTATTTCTCGGCACGCATTCTCTGAGACAGGTTCAGGCTAGCTGTCCTCACTTTCCGAAGCTTGTCTGGATCGTCAATTAATGGCTGTCACCTCGCGGGTACACGTCACACACAAAGGGTACTAGTAATACGTAATCCATCTCGTACTTCAAGTTCGTGCCCACATACACATGTCCCTAAAAATGATCTTTCGAGATTCGAGCGGCTGCGCATTATGCAACAGTATGTACAAGTTATTGCATCGTGGTGGAATATTTTGAAATACAGTAACATTCGACTCTCAAACTTTGCCGCCCACTATCCTACATTGAACCTTCCTGCTGCGGACTCTGTTGCGCCACCCTCCTCCATTGGACTTAAGTTCCTTACTTTCGGCTTACCCGCGCTGAAAGGGGTGTATGCGTAATCTCAAGGCTCATCTTCTTTCCTTGCTGGCTCATCGCCATCACATCATTTCCTGTTCTGGATATTAGGGTCCTCCATCGGACGCCCAATCATTCCAAGGTGAATCCCGCCACAAGGAGGAAACATGTCTCGCCACACGGGCGCCTCATCGTCTTTTCTCTCACTATCGACCACCATATCACATCTCTTGCCATTGATCCTTTCCTCTTATCATGTCGTCAAGTAGCTCGGGTGACCGCCGTAGACGTGGAGGCAGTGTGGCCGGCGGAAACGGTCGCGTCGGTATGCGCGGCCAGGGCTACGCAGGTAATGGTGACCGTGGCCGCGGTCGTGGTCGTGGGGGTAGCCGTGGGGGTGGTAACACGCCCAATATCGACCGGAATTCAACCCCCAGAGGAGTATGCCATTTTTATTGGTCCACTGGGGCCTGCGATCGCGGGTTCGACTGCATCTACAGACACGAGGCAACGGTTCAGGTGTCCTCATCCGTCACACAGTCCACGGATCATACTCCCGACTTTTTCTCGCTGGAAGGACTGGCCATGAACAATGGTTCTATCGTAGACACACGACATACCCTTAGTCCAAGTGAAGCGCACAATCATCTCAAGCTCTACCTCTCCGACAATTTCATATTTCGGGATGCCATCCATGTTGAGGGCTTCTCCAGAATCTTTGCAAGCGTCAATTCACGGAACCGTGCATGGGTACGCAAAATTGTAGTCACGAGTAATGTTTACTAATTATTCACGTCATATAGGATTCCAATCAGGCCCAGGTCAGTTGAGTGCCCCAAACTAACGTGCCTGGTATTGATTAGCCATTTCTGAGATAGGACTTTCTCGACAGCATCGTTCGAGTGCGCCCAGTTTCCTAGGTTTTTTTTCTGCTTCGTAGTGACATCGTCGTTATTAGGGTAACGCTTTACTACGAATCGGTGACGTCTTGCGATTCTCCCCGGTCGCCGTTAATGTTGGCACTGGCTCGGCAAAACTCTCATATCAGAAAGGTCATTTCCCAATCCTCGAGGTATATTTCAAATGGACTTCCTGACTGGGTTCTGATTCTTTCACCACATAGTTCCTGTCGTCGGACCTGGTACTCAAAACCACTATGCATCAGAATACGAAGTGAGTCGTCGATGTATCTTCACCAGATTTCGCCCCTTGAGAAGTAATTCCAGCAAGATGTACACTATTATTGACCAAAATTATGATGATTTTCAAACAACTACTCGAGAATGCATGTCCTCGATGATAAACGACCTGACATGGGAGGATCGTTCGCCAGGTGTTCCCGGATCACGTAAAAATACACTTAGTGGGGTGGTAGTCTTCAAAACTCTTTCCACTGTCCTATCCCAGTGAGTCTCGGCATTCGCTTCCCTCGTATTACTCTTATTTATTCTGGGAACTCGAAGATACTTCGCGCGCTTCAAGCACGCATTACAAAACCACCCTGAGCTACGCGACTTCGTCGAAGACCTTTTTCTTTGGTTTTCTCGCTGGGCTAGAGCTGTCAACTCTCCGCAACCGACTTTCTCGGATTCTATTGTCCAATCAACCCCCGAAGTCCGCAATCTCACATTGGCGGAACTCGAGAAAGACGTCGATCGTCTCAGGTTGATCACGGATAGAGAATACGGGCACACAGAAAGGATGAGGCGGCCTGTAGCACACGCAGCGGTCACGACTATTCAGATGCAGCAGGCCTTTATTTCTCGCCTAGCACACACCTATGACCCCCCTGGCACTTTGCGAGATGGAGGATCTCGTCACGACAACGATTCCACTGATATACAGGATATCCGGATTGCGCCCACGCATGAGGAACTCCTTTGTCCCATAGCACCTCATCTCCCAGTATTCCTTCCGATGGCGCCACATCATCTACCCGAGAATTCCATGCAACGACATCTTGATATTCAGTTCCGACTTCTGAGGGAAGAGATGATGTATGCCCCCATTCCTGCTCTATTGTTTACTTGCGCTGATTGTTTTTTGTCAAAGCACATCAATCCGACAATCAATCGGAGAAATTCGTAGAGATCTCGAGACCATGTGGGCTCCTAGAACTCTCTCTGGGAAGCGTCTTACGACACTAGAGAAGTTGCTGGCGTCTAAGGGAGGCGCATATAGAACGTCTGGAACCAATTCGGTGTTCTTTTACCTCTACACTGGCGTTCGGTTCGCACCCGTCAAGGCTGAGCGTCGTAACTTCACCGTTGGCCTTCTACTCGATGCTCCTCCTGGGGGCGCCCGCGACAAGAGCGGGAAAAAGAGAGCAGAATACTGGGATAACTCAAAGCGGTTGCAACGCGGGAGTCTGGTCGCTTTGGCTCTTATCTCTACGCGTCGATTACGAGTGTTTCTTGGAACTATCATCTCTACGGGTGCGGACATCGGAGAATCCGCCAAAGCAGATGTCAATACCATTCAGCTTCGAATCTCTTTCTTCGACGCCGAGATAGAACTCATGGCTTTGCGTCGACAGTCAATTTCCATCAATTCGTCAACACATGCGGTTCTTTTGGACAACAGTATCATGTTCGAGGCTATACAGCCGTTCCTTCGAACTCTACAAGAGGTAGAACCGACCTCCATCCCCTTTGCTAACACCATATCGCACTCCGGATCTCTCGACTCCCTGCAAGTTGGACCACCTCGATACGCTCGCGTCCCGCGGTTCAGATATAATTTGCAGTGCTTGGCTCGATCTGGTCTAAACATTCCAAACCTCGACGTTAATGACGAGACATCTGTAGCACTCGCACGCCAACATCTAGTGCGCTCCAGTGAATTGGATCCTTCTCAGGCCGATGCGTTGATCGGAGCGCTCGCACGGGAAGTTTCTCTGATACAGGGGTGCGTCATACGTTTATCTTTTAGAACTGGCTTCTTATCACCGAGCTGTCAGGCCTCCCGGAACAGGAAAGGTATGGCTGATTATTAATTCGAGAAAATATGCTCCATTCTCATGTCGAGAAAGAGTTTCACGGGAAAGGAAATTCTCCGAGTACTATTCTCTAGTAAAATCAGGCCGATCGGTGTGTGGGGAATTACCTCTATATGTTTACACTGACGTCTCCTATCGTAGTACTCATCGCCTACACGAATCTCGCGCTCGACCATTTGCTTACTTCAATCCTTGATGCCAAAATCACTACAAATATTGTTCGCCTGGGGGCCAGAGCCACCGATGAGCGCATTGCTCAATATAGCTTGAACAAACTGGAGCAGCTTGCGGGACATCGTGAACTTGATCGTCCTAGGAGACGCCAATATACTATCTTGAAGGAGGTCGAAGAACACATGACCAGTATTATGAACAAGATACAACTCCCTCAATTAACCTCGGAATACGCTGAGAAATATCTCGATTTTCATTATCCCCAGCACGCTGATTCTCTCCGAGAGCCACCATTTTGGATCGCGGAGCTCTTCAGAAAGGCCACGGAGGATGAAAATGAGAATGGGGAATTCATAAAGGTATCGAGAAGCAAGAAATCCACCCAGGATACAGAGATCAAAGGGATATACGGATTCTGGAAGAGTGGCCGCGATATCGAGTTCATCCAGCCTCCACCAACGTCCTCGAAAACTAAGGGCGAGGAAAAGATGGACCCACGGCAAGCTTTCTTTGACGGGCTAGGTTTCTTTGGCATGATTCCTCCGATTCCTTCGGGCCAGCGTCCCCTTGAACGTCTCGTTACTGGCGATAGTGTCTGGTCAATGTCACTCTCCGAACGAAGGTGCCTTGCAGAGTCGTGGGAGGATGAGATGCGCGGAATAGCGTACGAAACAAATCTGGACGAGTTTGATCGCCTCAAGCAACAGTACAAGGATGCTTGTCGGGTTTACGAAGACGTCCAGGATGAAGTCAGTCGATTGGATAATCACTCTGTTTATTATTGATAAAGCTTTTCTCACTTGTAGGGTCGACGTAGGCTTCTCAGTAACACCGACCTCATTGCGTGTACTACTACCGGTGCGTATCATAGAGTAATTTAAAGCTGGAGAAGAATCTAACTTCATCGAAATCAAAGGCGCTGCGAAGCTCGTCTCTCTTCTTACGGTTGGTCAACCCGATTATACAGTATAGACGCATGATATGGACTCGCACATCAGAGTATTGGGCCAAAGGTTGTTATGGTTGAAGAGGCTGGCCAGGTTCTCGAAGCCCACATTCTGGCCTCTCTCGTCCCCTCAGGTACATCCATGTTACCTCGACTCGGATGCGGTTGGAAAGCTTACCTGATTAACGCAGTTGAGCATCTCATTTGTATCGGGGATCCCCAGCAGTTACGCCCAAACGTATCGACATTCAGTGAGTCACAATTATGCCTTGTCATGCAAAGCTAAACTCCGGAAGCTTTATCCATGGATAGCACGCCTGGCAGGGAGCTATTCAAATTTGATCGTTCACTCATGGAGCGACTTTCCGATAACGGAATGGTCATGTCCCAGATTAATGTTCAGCGACGAATGCGGCCCTCAATCTCCCACTTTGTGCGGTGTGTAGTGTGTTCTAGTAGACGCACAGAACCAAGCATTTATACGTACTCCCAGGACCATTTTATACCCGAAGCTCGAGGACCACGATCTTGTCCATCACTATCCATTGGTGCAAGGCGTAGAGAAGAATGTTTTCTTTTTCTCGCATAGCAACAAGGAGAACGCAGAAGATGACTCTGTCTCAAAGTACAACACGTTTGAGGTGTGTTATCCTGGACTTGACAGTTACTCTGCGATTCAACATGTACAATTGGTCAATCAGGTTGATATGATACGTGATCTTGTTTTGTATTTCCTGAAGCAAGGCCCATACGACGGCGCCGGGGACATTGCTGTACTGTGTGCCTATCTCGGCCAACTGCAAAAGGTCCGAGCGGCCCTCCGAGACCTAAAAGTCGCGGTTAGCGTGGATGAACGAGATGAAGAGCAACTCGAGCGCACGGGCCTAGCAGGTGATGAGGAGATAGGATTCGCTCAGGTCCAAGTCGCGAAACACGTCAGTAAAATTATAAGATATGAAAACCCACCGGCCTGATATTATGATAAACACATAGATTCGCATCGGTACAGTGGACACCTTCCAGGGTCAAGAAGCAAAAATCGTCATTATTTCCTTAGTCAGAAATTCTGGCTCGTTTGAAGAAGGCCAGGCCTCGATAGGCTTCTTGAAGGTGGGCATCCTTACCACAATCTAATACTATCGAGTTTCAACGGTCTCCGGACATGTCTAGAGCATCAATAGGATCAACGTCGCGCTTTCTCGGGCCAAGCACGGCCTGTATATCCTTGGAAATGCATCGAATCTGAGGAAAAACGAGACATGGAGAACGGTTCTAGACGAGATGGAGAATGAAGATCAGATCGGTTTTGCATTCCCAATCGTTTGCCCGCGTCATCCTGAGGCGAAGCGATTTGTGTCCAAGCCGGGAGAACTCCCCACGCTGGCTCCCGAAGGTGGTTGCCTCCAACCTTGCGACTTTCGTCTGGCGTGTGGACATGTATGCCCATCGATGGTATATAAGTCTTTATTTTGCTGCTATTTCGCTAAAACAATGGGTTTCAGTGCCACACCGATCTAGACAATCACCGAAGAATGAAGTGTAACCAACCCTGTGTGAGGGTCAGCTGTCCTAGGCGCCACCCTTGTCCTTTGCTATGTTCCGATGACTGTGGGGACTGCCAGTTCCCCATGTACGACATAAAATTGCCATGTGATCATGTAGCTGCCTCTCTCCCTTGGCAAGTGCTCTGCATGTTCATCTCTCATTTCCGTCTGATGATCTCTCTAGTCATATGCTCGAAAATTTGAGGGCTGTCAAGTGCGTTGCCAAAGTTTCAAAGCGCCTACCAGAATGCGAGCACAACGCTATCATGGCCTGTGGCAAGGATCCTGCCACTTTCACATGCAAGGAGGTTTGTGGGGGCATGACTACATGCTGCTCCCGTAAATGCATGTCCAGATGTCATGAGTGTCAGACGGTGACGAAAGAGAAGACGACTGCAAGGTCTCTTCCCTTGGTCCGCTCACACCACCGAGATCACGCCTGCCAGCGGTTGCTTAAATGCCAACACCTCTGTGGACTCCCTTGTTCCTCTGAACATTCATGTAATCCAAAATGTTCACAGGCGTGTCGACAACGGTGTAGTCATCGACAATGCAAGAAGCCATGCTGGGAACCTTGCCCCCCGTGTATGGAGCCATGCGAGTGGCACTGTTCTCACCACTCGTGTCCGGTGGTGTGCGGCTCGGTAAGTTCGAGATAGATTTCCCGGACTCTTTACTGAGCTCGCGTTTGTAGATTTGTTCTCGCTTGCCTTGCGACAAACCGTGTAAACAGAAATTAGCTTGTGGTCACGAATGTCCTTCAGGTATGTACGATAGCTGTCCCACTTGCCTAGAAACTGATTTTTCTTTCTACAGTTTGCGGTGAGCCCTGCGAGAAACAGACATGCATATCATGCCTCCCGGATGAGCGAAAAGTCGACATTGTCGACTTCATCATGCAGCGGAAACTCGCCGAAATTGATCTTGGCTCCGAGGACATTTCTGAACGCCTAATCAAGCTTGCATGCGGTCACATTTTCACTGTCGAAACGCTGGACGGTCATTGTGACATGTCGAAGTACTACGAAATCGACCTTATGGGCGTTTTCCTAGCCACTAAGGCTCCGCCGGTGAACTATCAGACTCCCCCCTCGTGTCCCACCTGCCGAGGACCTATCACCGCTCTCAGATATGGCCGCGTTACGAAGCGAGCGAATCTCGACATCCTTGAACAGAATGTGGCTAGTAAAATGTCATCAGAGCTGCAGGACATAAGTCAAGAGGTTGAAAAGATTTCAGCGAAACTGGAGAGTGCCAAGGACGATGCGAAAAAGATCCCCTTCAGCCCTTCAGAAAAGGGGCCGGCAGACCTTTATCACCTCGATGAGAGTCGCAAGAACCAATTTGGCAGGGAATATGAGCCCCTTCCTCCTGATGCAATTCACCAGGGTGCTATGACGACTGTTCATGGACTTTCAGGAGAGGAGAGCAGGGCATGGAATAAGATCGTCCGCGAACTTGTCAAACTGTACAGGAAAGTTGCTGGGGTCGCGCGGACACACGGACCACATGTGCAGGCTTACGGTGCGGCGCTCGCGACGCTGTACCGTATGGAACTTGCTGCGATAGCCAGCGACCCGGAGCGGGCTTGCGACAAGCCAGAGCCCTTCGCGATGGAGGAAGTTAACAAGAAGATCGGACAGCCTCCGCATAAAGCAGACACACGCTTTCAAGTGGAAGCCTTCTTCCTGTCCCTCGAGTTACGGTACATGTTGGCGGAAATTGCGCAGAGCCGAATCGGCGGTCTAAACACGGCCTCGCAAGAGGCAGACATCACCACGCACACGTATTTGTGGCGATCCTATGCGTCATTCATCTACGAGTCCTGTGTCCGCGACGCGAACAAGGCTTTTATTGTCGCGCAAAGGTCTACAGCTTCGCGCCTTGCTGCGCGCGCCCGGATGTACATCCTCCGCGGGAACCTCGAGTTGTTCCGGTTCGAAATCTTGACCGAACGCACAGTAATGGCTCGAGATGGAGTCCTGGATGACACCGGTAGAAAGGTGCTGAGCAATAGGGCGCAGCAAAAAGCAAACGCCACGGCCGCTCTAATGAAGACGCTAGAGACGGCATACATCCGCAGCCGCCCTGCCGGGAACACGGACGACTTGATAGCAGAGAGGGCGTGGTTCGCTCAAAATTGCCAAGAACGGGGAGATAAGTACGTAGAGGAGTACAGCAAACTAGCAACGTACCTCCTCACCGAGAGCGGCTACGCGCCCTTATCTCTACAAGAAAAGGCAGACATTATCAAGGCATTCGGATTCTGTAAGTCGCCGGGTTGTTTGATGGAGATCACTGAGGTACAATGACCCTCTACCGTTCCAGCAAATAGGGGTCACTTTTACAATTGCGAAAATGGGCACACCTTTGTAATCACGGAAGTGAGTGACCTGTAAATGTTCTCCGCAAGTCGAAAAGCTGACCTTCTCGTAGTGTGGCGGTGCAATGGAACAGGCGAGGTGCCCCGAGTGCAACGCGCCGATCGGAGGTTCCGGTCATCGGTTACATCAATCAAACACGCGCGCACTGGAGTTCGAGAATATTGCACGCCAGCAGGGTTCAGAGGACCCCCATTGGCCATGGCAAAGAGGAGCATGAGCGAAGCGGCGTGAAAACTGTACAAGATGGAAAGCAGGGTCACGCTTACAAATTATTCTCTACACCATACGGTCACGGTCACGGTCCTATGATGCGTTTATACCACACCAATTTTGTGTTTCTCCCATACTTTTCATCATGAAATGCAAGACGACTCACAAAAAAACTATTCGATGAAATAGAGGATTCGGGGTTGGATATCGGACGGATGACGATTGACCATCGCAGCCATGGCGTGATGACATACCCAGGCGTACGGCGCTGCGCTTGCGACGCTGTATCGTCTGGAACTCGCCGCAATAGCCAGCGGCCCAGCGACCCTGAGCGGGCTTACGACAAATCAGAGCCTTTGGCGATGGAGGAAGTCAACAAAAAGATCGGACAACCTCCGCACAAGGCAGATACGCCGTTTCAAATGGAAGGCTTCTTCCTGTCGATCGAGTTGCGGTACACGCTGGCGGCAATCGCGCCGAATCGAATCAAGGGCCTGAACACCACGTCGCGAGAGGAAGGTATCACCATGCACACGCGTCTGTGGCAATCCTACGTATCGTTTATCTACGAATCCTGCGTCCGCGACGCGGAGAAGGCCCTCACCGCTGCTCATAAATCTACAGCTTCGCGACTTGCTGCGGCGCTGCGCGCGCCGGAGTATGCATCCTCCAGGGAAAGCTGGAGCTGTCCCGCTTCGATATCTTGAACGAACGCTCATTAACGGCTCGAGATGGGGTCTTGCATGGCGCCTGTAAAAAGACGCTAGTAAGTAGCAGGGCGAAGCAGGGAACGGAAGCCACTGTCTCCCGGTTGAGAGTACTAGAGGAGACATACATCCGCAGTCGCCCTGCCGCAAATATCGACGACCTGAAGGCCGAGAGGGGTGGTTCACTCAAAATTGCCGCGAAAGAGGAGATAACTACGTGGAAGAGTACAACAAACTTGCAACACACCTCCTTACCGAGAACGGCTATGCGCCCTTAACTCTACAAGAAAAGGCGGACATTGTCAAGGCATTCGGATTCTGTGAGTCGCTGTGCTATTTGGAGGCCGTCACGAGATTCAATCCCATAACAGCACCTGTGGGCCACTTCTACAACTGCCCAAATGGGCACGCCTTACGGTGAGACCCTTAGCTTTTTGGCCCTCGAAAATAAGACAGGTTACTAACTTCTATGATGTCTAGCTAATCAAGCGGCGAGGTGCCCTGAGTGCAGGGCGCCCATCGGGGAAATTGGTTATATGTTGCATCAGCCAAACACGCGGGCGGTAGAGTCTGAGAATATAGTAGTCTTACGGCGTTCTGATGACCGTCGTTGGTCGGGTGTAGACTCGGAGCTGTACGTTAGGGATATCTAAATTGGACAAAAATGGAAAGCGGGACATGCTTACAAAGCGTTCTCTGTGGACACTGGACAGCGACGCGTGTACCTGTACCCGTCTTCATCCTCATCTTCTTATACACTCATGGTCGCCACAACGACAGAGCAGGTGAGTATAACTGGAGCATCTGTAGAAAAAGGGACGTTTACAGTTCAAAGCTAACAGCGCTTGCCGCAACAACCGTCGGTGCGCGCGCAAACTAACGTTCCTCCAAAGCCTGGAATTGCTGACCCTAAGGCCCCTTAACATCTTAGTCGTACATCCGCTCGTCTTGCTCTCTGTTACGGACCATCACGCGCGTAGCGTTGCACGCGGCTCTTCAAAACGCGTCGTAGGCGTACTGCTTGGCCAGGATAATGGCAAGTCGATCAATGTCGCCAACTCATTCGGGATACCGTTCGAGGAGGACGACAAGGATGCTAAGACGTGGTTCCTCGATCACAACTATGTCGAGGGTATGTTCGAGATGTTCAAAAAGGTCAATGGTGAGTACCGCTTACCTGTCTGCTGTACGTCTAATAAGACTTCTCTGATGATCCCGTCGTCGCTGTGGTCGTGCAGCACGGGAACGCATGATCGGTTGGTACCACACGGGGCCGAAACTGCGAGCATCGGATTTGGAGATTAATGAATTGTTCAAGCGGTACATTGCGCGACCCGTGATGGTCATAGTCGACGTGAGACCGCAAACGGTCGGCATTCCGACGGATGCCTACTTTGCTGTGGAAGAGATCAAAGATGTGCGTGCTTGCGTCATCTAGAGCCGACCACTACTCCTCCAACCCCACCTGACACACATATATATGCGCTCCTTATACCCGTAATAACGGTCCTCTCTACAGGATGGCACAGAAACACGCAAAACATTCCTCCATGCACCATCGGCCATCGATGCAGAAGAAGCAGAAGAGATCGGCGTCGAGCACCTCCTGCGCGACATCAAAGACTCGACCACGACGACGCTCGCTACGCGCGTCTCGGAGCAACTCTCCTCCCTCCGCGGCCTCTCCGCCCGTCTATCCGACATCCAGCGATATCTCGTCGACGTCTCACACGGAACGATGCCCGTGAACCACCAGATCGTCTACTTTCTCCAGGACGCGCTCAATCTGTTGCCCGACTTGGCCGACCCAGCTCTCACGGGTAGCTTTGCTAGCAGCACGAACGACGCGCTGCTCGTTGTGTATCTCAGCAGCCTTTTGCGGGCTGTTATCGCATTACATGCGCTGGTCGATAATAAGGCGACCATTGGGCGCGCTGAGCTCGAAGAGGACGGGAGTGGCAAGGACAAGGGAAAGGAAAAGGAAAAGGCTGCGGAGGGAGATACAGAGAAGGAGCCGAACAAACAGCCAGACGCTAAGAATACATAGGTCTTTGTTGCACATACACACTGGCCTTCTGCATTCCCATGCTTGCTTTCACGTTACAGTTAGAGAATATGATTCCACCTGCATCACGGACGTGCCACGTGGCTGCACTTGTCGGTCACCGGGCGGTCTCGGATAAGATAGAAAATTGATTTATTTTTATTTTCAATCTAAAAGTGGATGCAAGGGTGTAGCAGTGCATATTGCAAACCAGGAAAGAGCTCGGATAACACTGGACAAAGCATGACAGAGACACCCACCCACCGTAGTAGAGCCCTACGGTTCCGCGGCCATCCTGAGAATCTACTTGTGTGTAACAAAGCCCTTGCCAGAGTAGCCCTCAGACGAGATACCTAAAAACAACGTCACGGACCAGGAAACAACGAATAACTGTGAGGAATGTTTACGGACCTGAGATAGGGTTGATTTTGAGATCCTTGGCGCGCTCGTTGCTGGCCTCTTCCCACTCCTTGGTGATCGTCTTGGGTGGCGGTGGAGCTGTGAGGTTTTTTTTTTGAGAAAGGAAAAATTTGACGTTATTGTAGACTAGCAAAAATGACAACGTACCGATAGCGCGGAAACCGACGTAGAGCAGACCCGCGGCGCCAATGAGGGCAGAAACGCCAGTGAGGATCTTGACGGTCGTGCCGGGGGGGTTAACCGGCGAACGAGGGCCATGCGGACCAAACGCAACATAGTAAGCTAGAACAGAGCATATCAGTCTATCTACCACCATCCAAAGAAAGCAAGGTATAGGACGTACCGGCCTTCTTCTCCGCAAGCGAAAGCGTCTTCCAGTCCTTTCGCTGGAGTTCTTCCAGTTGCTGGTGGACGGCCGTCTGCTCGGAAGGACTGAGTGCGGCCCACTGAGCCTCTACGTTTGACAATGGGATCGCGCTGGTGGCAGCTGTTACGTGTGATGTTGACGAGCCAGCGTGGGGTGGGTGCGCAGCGGCTGTTGCGAGGCCACGACGCACGATGCGGAGTGCAGAGTGGCGCATGGAAATATAATGTTCGAGTGAATGTTGGGTGTGTGTTTTTTAGGGGAGAGAAACGGAGACGGTAAATGGAGCGGGGCGTGGCCAGAACCCAACAACGTGCGAATTTAGAACCACTCTTTTCTCACGTCCTCACCGATCTTCACTCGTACAAAACATTTACAGTGCATCGACATGCGAACAAGAGTAAGACAAAAGCAGAACTCGGTGTCAAGAAATCAACTTTGTTTCAATCATTATTTTCCTTTGCTTGTTGGTTGTTGCAATGACCAACGCCTCACGCCGCCTCGTCAGCCGCTCCGCCAGCGCTGGGGCAATCACGCGAGATATGGCTGCTCAGGAGAGATAGGTCATTAGGGAGAAGGCATGGACGACTGCTTTTCAAAAGACACGCACCCTTCTGATCCGCACGTGTAGCAAGCGCGCCTTTGAGGCTGCGGGCAATCGCGGCTGATGTGACCCTGTGATGACAAAATGACCGAGTTTAGTACTTGCCAAGGGGAACTCGAAAAGGGGAAAGAATACTCACAACACCAGAGCAATTGTAACACTTCGAACCCTGCCCACAATCACGCGATAGATGGCCTACTCCACCGCAAGTGTAACTTCAAAAAAAAACCCCCGAAAACAAAAAGTATCAGTACCCCTCGGGCGACGCAGACACGACATGTGAGAGAGCGCACCATGTTTTTTGACTGCCCCCGCCCCCAAAACTACCGTAGCCTCCCCCACCACCACTGCTGTAGCCTCCTCCTGAACCCCCTCCGCCTCCGCCTCCGGGCGCCTCGGGGCACGCACGCGCAATATGACCGATCTTGCCGCAGCGATAGCATTCCGTGCCAGAACCACCACCTGACCCTCCAAAGCCACCGGCGCTGCTTTGAGATTCGGGGCAATCACGCGACTAAGATTCCCAAATAGCACCGAGAGCATCGCAATGAGGTCACAAGAAAGAAACCGTGAAACGCGGACAGAGGATACAACGCACAATGTGACCCTCTTGCCCACAGCGATAGCAAGATTTTGCCTTTTGCTCCATTGTGCAGTCACGCGATACGTGACCTTCCATACCGCCTGTACCATCGTCGCGTACACGACAAACGATCAACAATCCCGAAGCCGACACGGCTGCGGAGGGAAGCGTACTCACAGTTATAGCTAATAAGGGGGGCGCACAAGAGAGGAAGGCACGAGTGAGCAAATCACGCGATGGGGTCATCTGATCAGAGCAAAAAAGACGTTTTTACCAAGTGGGTGTACCCGCCTTTGGGCAGTTTGCAGCCTGGTGTCCAACTGGTGTTTTTGATATGAACACGACGGGTTACGATGCACACGAGACATGGATTTTCGATAACAATTTTGATTGTGCCCGGTCGATGTATAGCAATTTGTAAAAAGAAAGAAAGAAAGTCGCGGTCCCCGTCAGCACCGCACCATAGACGACGACAAGAAAAGGAGGGAAGAAAAGAGGGGAGTAGGTACATGCGTCTGCACACAGGGCACGCGACGGCGACACGACGACAGCAACAACACAGAAACACCACGCACAGCCTCCACAATTGAAACATCCACGGGCACCAGCCATGTTTTCACAACTTTTTTAAAAATAGATTTCTTCTTTTTTTTTTTGGCTGTATGGATGATTGCACGAAATCAGCAGCCGCATGGGATAGCTCGTAAGAAGATGAGAACGCACGAGATGGGTAGACGAAGGTGGAGTACAGCGAGAGCGATGGGTGGTGATGATGGTTTGGAGGGAAAAAGGAAGGGACCAAGAGGAGGCCGCAGGGGCATGTCTCAAATCTGGTTCACACACTCCACGTGGTGGCGCTCGCTCATTGCCCGTTTCGGACCTACCTTCTTCCGTTTCTGTAATCACTCTCTCGCAGATCTGCAGGCTAGCAGGTACACCCTGGCCACTTGACACCGCAAGCTGGGCGTCATCTTGAGATGCGACCTCAAATCCACCTATTTAATTGTGGCCCGCACTATCACCGACCGTGGCAATCATACATTAGGCACTCTAAAGGCCCGCTCCGTTACGCCCAGATAACATCATCAGACCTCTGATCTCGGGATGGAATATCAGAGCCACCCAATAACATAAGGCTTCTCTCTCTGCACGTGCATGGAGGCCCCTCATGATGCAAAGCAAGCGACCGTCAGAAGAATTCCCAAACACTGCGCCAACAAGGCCATCCCAAGATATCAAGACAGTCAATGCACCCGCACCTATGACTGGCGCAGGGAAGGGCCTTCCTATTCCTTTATTTCTTCATTTTGCCGGACCAGTGAGCAGAGAGCAAATAGACAAATAGTGTTGTCACCCCCTCAACATTTCTATTCTATCGACATGGCTCGAGCGAGTTTTGGTGCAAAAACCACAGCAGTAACACTACGCCTTCTCAGGAGGCGGGTAGAGATGCACCTACACGTGCCGTGATGGCCCCATGCGTTAGCCAAATACGTTAGGATGTAACGGGAGGGAGAAAAAAACGCTACCTGTTCGCCGCCTTTTCCGCCTTCCCAATGTTGGTACCTCAGGGAGGTGAGCCCTCTCTTTTCAGCGACGACCCGCTCGTTCTCCTTGAGCGACTGGCGAACTGCACGAGCAGCAATTTGGGTGTATTTGTTATACCTGATTTTATACAACAATCAATGCGAGCAGTAGAGACTTGAGAAAGGCACGATACGTGAAGAATTGTCGCCAGGTTGCAGCCGACATTGTTGGTTGATGGAAAGAGGAGTTGCGAGTGGTGTCCGACAAACTCCCACGGTGTAAGTGCCACGCTGGCAGCTGCTGGCAACCGAGCGCGAGCCCTGAGCTTGATATACCCTTCACTTATATGGCTGGCCCTAGCTGGAATTACGTCCTCAAATTCATCATCACCGGTGAGACCTAACCTCGCCCTCTTTCTCATTCTTCTCATACGGGGGCTCGACAGGCGACGCCGGAGTGGGAAAGTCCTCCCTGCTCGTTCGACTAACCGACCAGCGCTTCCTGGCAAATCCAGATCCTACAGTCCGTATACTTCCTACTTCTGATCCCGTATACTCATGTCTATACAACCCAACAACTCGTTAATAAAAAGCTTGGCGTCGAGTTTGGCTCAAAGCTAATAAATATTCCCGAGGAAGACAACAAAGTTGTGAAACTGCAGTGTGCGTACCAGCTCTCACTCTCACTTTCTTGAGGGTTTTGCGTATCCCATTCTCGGCGCCTGTACCTCCACCCGCGCCTGGTCGTGCGTAAAGAAACCCCGTCCTCTGATTGTGTATTGCTCACACGAACGCGCGCATGCAGGCTGGGACACCGCCGGAACAGAATCCTTCCGCTCCATCACGCGTTCGTACTACCGCGGTGCCGCAGGCTGCCTACTCGTCTACGATGTAACCTCACGTCTCAGTACGTTGTTCCTTGCCCGTCAGAAAATTGACGCCAACAACTCTCCCGAACTATAGGTTTTGAACACGCACGGACTTGGCTCGCCGATGTACGCACGCACGCAGACCCGCACTTAACATGCATTCTCGTAGGCAACAAGAGCGATCTCTCGAGCGAGCGACGACAAGTCCCGACCGAGGAGGGGGAACGATGGGCACAGGAGGAAGGATTGCTCTTCGTCGAGGCGAGCGCGAAGAGCGGAGCCAACGTCGACGCTGCATTCGAGGCGGCCGCCCGAAACATCCTCGTCAAGATCCGTCGTGGCGTGTTTGATGATGATAGGGTCTGCCGTCCTTTATTTCTCGTTTTTTTTTTTCCGCTGACATACCGATAATCGCACCAGTCCCCTGGTGTAAAGTCTTCCAACCCCGCGGGTGCGGTCATCCTGAATCAGAAGAAAGCCACCCAGACATGTTGCGGTTCGTGATCGGTCGTATCCCGTTTGAGGCGAGAGAGGGGTGTAGGATGTTGTAGCTCGGTTGTTTGTTATCGTATTGACTGAACCTGTACGTTACTCATTCTAATACTGTGATCTAATATTTTTAGAGCGTGTTTGATGGGACACTTGATGCGGCGCACATATAAAAATTAGGGGAATATTACGGCGAAGCGTTCGATACTCCAACGTGAAACCCAGAGATCGCTCGCCTCAAAGAAGGCACTCCAACTCCAGCAATAGGTATTATGGTAATAACTACTCCCGAACCACATTACCTCGGAACGTAGAGTACGGTTTCCAGGGTGAGCACGTACATCGTCAGTTAGTGTGCGTGTATGGAATGGAATAAATTAACTAAAAAAAACTGTCATGCGAGTGAATGATGTGGAGGGATATACAGTACACTGGCCGGGCCGAGACGAGGGAATAAGCAAGCACGGCCGCCTTATCCGACGACGCGAGCTGACCGATGATACTCGTGTAGCTGATCGATGAATCCCCGGTTCGGCGCGGCAGCGGCACGCCGGGCCCTGACGAACTCGAGGGCCTGCGACGGGTGAAGGCCATGGGCGGCGATAAGGTAACCACACACAACGGCGACAGAGCGGCTAGTACCCATCGCACAATGAACGAGCACGCGTGCATCGGGACTTGAGCGCAGCGCGCGCGCGATGTACCGCGTCGTGCGCGGGAGGTGTGCCGCCAGCTCCGCGAAAGGCGCGTCGTGCAAGGGAACTTGCACCGCGTGCGCGGTCACTGTTGGTGGGAGCGCTACATGGCCCGGCATCGCGGATAAGACGTGCGTGATTCCCAGCGAGGAAATTAAGGCGGCGTCCTCCGCCGTTTGGAGATCTGAGATGTATAGCCTCGGAAGGATCTCAGAGATGTGATCGTGATTGTGGTGTAGAGACGACGAGGACAAGGACGAGTGCGACGGCGCGATGGAGCCGGGGGCGCTATCCGGGCCGGAGGCTTGCGGCTGTGAATACGGATGTGGCTGTGGCTGTTGGTTCTGGACGACGTGCTGGGAATGGGAATACGATGATGGATGCGGTGTAATAGGCGCCGAAGGGGGCACAGGCGGTCGAGTAGGTACCGCGAGAACGAGCGTTTGCGCGCGCGGGCGTTTCTGTGGTATGGGTCGATGGTTCACGGAGGACGTAGTCGGGGTTGCGGTCATTCCAAGGGGAAAGTCGGCGCAGGTGGAAGAGGGCAAGGGCAAGGGGAAAGGGAAAGGGAAAGGGAAGGCGGAGGTGAGAGGCGGATACGGAGGGGGAGAAGGGCCGAGGCGCGCACTCACGGGCGTGTATTTATATGGCATTGAGGGATAATGTGGACGGTGCGAATGGCGCTCTACCAGTGTCATGACACAAACAAACTTGTTTTCCTGTCAATAAAAGCTTCGAGTCTGATTCTGGGGATGTTCGCAGCGCCAACGGGTGGGGCAAAGGGTTGCTTTTTGAGAGACTATTTACGAGGGGGAGCCTGAGACAGACGAGTGTGCCACTGTCAGGTGGGCTGATTAAGACTCCGGAGGGTGGGCGTAGCGCGGATACCGAGAACAGGGAAAGATGATGATTGAAAGTCAGGCACGGGTTTTGGGAGGCGGTATATGTATAACGGAAGTTGATAGCTAGAAGAAATGCGCACAGCACGCATTTCGAGAGCAAGAGAATATGGGCTGCCAGTGCGATAGGCGATCAATCCGAAACAATCCGAAACTGGTGAGACGAGGCGAGGCGGCGTGGCCAGGCAGGTCAAGGCTATGCAGAATGCAGCGCAGCTGTTGATAGGGGCAAATGCCATCCATTGTCCTGCTGGATAAAAGACGCTCCGTAATGAAACAAGAACTGAGACTGAAATATCATGAACCTCGCAATTCAAGCTTCAAGTGTCGAGTGGGTCCCGCTACAATCACTGTTGCAGTCAGTCATAACAGATTTGTCACCCACACAGATCATGCGGCGCCAATCAGGGTGAACAGCTGCCCTGCCCTCCAGGTGTTGGGCTGGCGACCCTTTCATGCTGTGCCACAACCGGGTTGTGACCGTTTTCCGGGCTAGATGGCCACTCTGAATCTCCGCCGTAAAGGGCCGGGTAGAGAGTCAGTAGCCGGATAAAAAAAGGCGATACTGGGGACAGCTTCGGGGACAGCTTTCATGATGCCGTCAACATCATCCCCATCAATGGAGTCGATATCTCGGCCCCCCTCACCGCACGGCCGCCGGGCCCCGACTCGGGCCATTCTCGACTTCGCCATCGTCCCTCAGTCCTTCTCATCTGATGCCCGTCGCTCATTTCATGCTAGGTACTATACATGGTTTGATGGGGGAAAACATGCACCCAAGACAGCTCGGTCTAGCTCCCACCTTGTTGCATCCCTTGGCTAATATATCACAACGATGATCGTTGATCGTTCCAAGTCATAGCTACAATGGCGAACACCAGCAAAAAAATAACATGGCCGAGCCTAGCACTTGAGAACGGACTATGCAAAGCCTTCTTTGCACTGTGACTTGACATTATCGAAGATAAAACGAAGAAATGGGGAGTAAGAGCAGAAAAGTGACATCGCGCAAGCGGAAGTCAAGATCGAAACGTGAAAGATGTCATCAAATGTGCTGGTGGGTGCGTGGTTCTAGATGAGATCACTGCAAGGTGATAAAATCCATGCATAAGCACGAGTTACGAGCATGCATGGGAGAGTTATGAAAACGCACGCTACATTGAGGGGCATTTCGTCAATTTGCGTGTTGTAGAATTCTGAAACACAGATCGAGGTCAAGATGAGTCCATTCTAGCCACGAACAAGGACGAACGTTCAATATCCCGAAGCATCCTGACATCCTCCGTCGTTACAAAGTTGATGGCCACGCCTTTGCGACCAAAACGACCACCACGCCCGATGCGATGAATGTAATTCTCTCGGTTTGTAGGTAAATCGTAGTTGATTACCAGAGAAACCTGTTGCACGTCGATACCGCGAGCCAACAGATCGGTGGTGATAAGCACGCGTGAAGAGCCGGAGCGGAACTCCTTCATCAGCACTTCGCGTTGCTTCTGCTCCATATCACCATGCTACGTGCGGTACGTTAGATTAGTCCCGTGTCTGCAGAGTTTCGAGAGAGAAAAAAACTACCATGGCAGATACGGTGAACTCGCGACCATGCATCTTCTCGGTGAGCCAGTCAACTTTTCGCCGTGTGTTGCAGAAGATGACGGCTTGGGTAATCGTGACGGTCTCATAAAGATCACAGAGCGTGTCAAGCTTCCACTCCTCCTTCTCAACAGCAATGTAAAATTGCTTAATACCTTCGAGCGTCAGTTCATCACGCTTGACGAGGATACGGATGGGGTCGCGCATAAACTTTTTGGTCACCTCAAGTACGTCTGCAGGCATGGTAGCGGAAAGGAGGACGACCTGGGTGTCCTGGGGGAGGAGTTGGAAAACCTCGTAAATCTGGTCCTTGAAGCCACGCGAAAGCATCTCGTCAGCTTCATCGAGACAAAATTGTTTAATGTTGTCCGTGCGAAGAGCGCGACGATTTATCATATCGTAGACGCGACCGGGAGTACCGACGACGACGTGGACACCCTCCTGGAGTTTAGACATGTCTTCGCGGACGTTAGTGCCACCGACACACGCGTGGCATTCGACGTTCATGTAGTCGCCAAGCGCGATCACGACTTTTTGTATCTGCTGCGCAAGCTCACGGGTTGGAGCAAGAATGAGTGCCTGAGTTCCTTTGAGTGAAAAATCGACCTTTTGGAGAATAGAAATGGAGAAGGTGGCTGTCTTTCCCGTGCCGGATTGGGCCTGTGCGATGACATCATGACCCTTCACCACGGGGACGATGGCACGCTGCTGAATGGCGGAAGGTCGCTCGAAACTGCGGTGCCGTCAGGGAAAGGCGATGGAAACCAGAAGAAGCACCCACCCGTAAGCATAGACCCCACGAAGGAGCTCCGGCCTAAGATCCATGTTGTCGAAGCTACGTGTACAGAACAGGTTAGTGGACCAGATCATCTATAGGTTGATTGATAAATTACTTGTCGACTACTTGATCCCAGTTTGATTCGATTTCGACGTCAGGGACATCTTGGAGAGATTCTTCTCTGGAAGAGACAAATATTAGAAGATTTGGAGATAGATATAAAGATGCGAGACACTGACGCGGACATGAGTTGATATCAAAAATGGATCTAAGGTGTCGACGATGTGCGTCGAATGAGAGTTTAGATTGCCTGGTCAAGTCAAAGCAAAGAGTTCCACTACGATAGTGTGCAATTTTCCTGCCCTACTCCCTTTTCGGTTCATCCCGAACTAATTCAATCTCCGCCCTTCCCTTGCCCGCCGCCCACTGTGACCTCTGCTACTGTATACGTAAATACACAAGCATCGCACGAGGGATTGGCACCTCCCAACTCCCTGATCGTGGTGTCTGGCTATTTCATCCAGCAACACGCCTACATTCACTACCGATCGCAAGGCTTGTTGGAGCTTGATACCCCTCTGATTCTAAACGGCACCTGCAGTGCTGCACGGCTGCTGCTTTAAAAGTGCACGAGCGTGGGTTTGAGGGGCAACTGGGTGTATTGCCCATGCCTCCCACCTGCCTGACTTGCAGCAGCCTAGTTGCACGTTTTCCTTCTACCATCGAGGTTGGCGGAGACAGCCGTCGATAACCCGGCCCCTTGCTTGCCCCACTTTCTTCCTTCCCTGCTGCGCAGATTCCGGACCAACTCGTGACGGACGCACCCCAATGCCTAGCGCATCATGGCTCCAATGAAGTTTCCGTGCAGTCACGGGTCCGTCAGGCAGGCGTGAATCCCTGTGCCGTGCCATACGTTACGCGCGCTTAGCCTTTGGGTCGCAGGGAGCCGTCTTCTCCTATCATCCATTAAGTACCGCAAGGATTCCATATCTGTACAAATTGATCTTCGTGCCAAAGGCGCTGTGATCACATCACATTAATTAGCGTATGTGGGTGGTACCGCATATGAATAAACCCTGGTCACCGCGCCGTGCGACCTCTCGCCGTAAGTCATCATGTTTTTCCGCGACTTGTAACGATCAGCTGATAAGCCCTCATATCTCGGATGTCGATTACGACTATGTATGAGTGTTCTGTACGATGTCCTGCTCGATTCGCTAGCACCCTCGTGAACATGACACGTTACCCCAGGTTTTCCTGCCTTCTGCTTCGACATGACCATCTATCTCTGCGTCTCGCTGTCAACTCCGCTCATCTCAATGTTGGGCGCAGCGGAATTCTCACCCATTTTTTCCAAAAGGGTGACCATTGACAAGGTTGTTGAAAGCGCAAGACGACATATGAAGCTTCGCCCCCCTGCAATGACCAGCATCGGGAGCCTCGACACATCATATTCGTTTCATTCCTTTCCTCTTGTCATATGTGCATAATCATGCTCATTAGAGAGTGCCACCCTACGAATTGATAACAACATGCGTTCTGACGCTGGCACTACTACAACTCCTAACTTGTATTTCCTCCGACGATCGTCTTTTTTGATTCTTGTTTCCTTCAGGTAGGGTAAGTCCCTGCTCCGCAAACCTACTACAGCTTCCTCACTCCTTACTTTGAGAAAGGGGCGTAAATACCTCTCGGAGTATTTGGTTTCCGAATCAATGGGACCTACCTAGCACCGAGGGTTTGATCTGTTTTCTCGTGTTGCCGCACAGTGGTCGCCTAGATCGCCATCCCCGATATGTATCCATCACAGTTAATGCCATTGTACGGGACAGTACTCAGTACAGCCTGGGTCCAGTGTTTTTTTGCGCCTGTCTAAATACTCTCAAGTACCACCGCGAGCGTCGGCCCCCACGGTAATTAATCCGTCAGATACAGACAATCCATTGTACATGTACTAGGCTGCCTTACTGTAAGCGCACATGCTTATACTAGTGATGCAACGCCTACGATGGAGAGGAACAAGACCATTATTACTGTCCGTCAGTCCGAGTCCGATTCCGTACCATATCCGTGATCCCAAAAGCAAACACGCCACCACATCGGTGGGAAACAATACCCGAACGCATCATAGGTCATGGCCCACGTCGGAACTCGCTTTCTTGTCAGCGCTGTTCCTGTCCGACTCGGAGTCCTGGAGCCGTCATGCGGCCAGGACATCAGGACATCATGCATGTCCCCACTCCCCACGGGAGAAAGATACGGGACAAGCAATAGCTGCGCTACTGCAACAAGCCCCGAAGCTCGGCGGCAGATGGAGGGAGAGAAGGTAATTCACAATGGCTACTACAGCATTATACGAGCAAGAGGTAAAAGAAATGCTTCCAGTGCGTGAGGTTCCTAAAACTTAAAGTCTCGCCCGCCCTTGTCCCTCTTGCCGCGGTCACGGTCACGATCAGCCTCCATCTTCTGACGTTTCTTCGCCATCTCTTTCGCGACCATGTCCGAGAAATCTTCCCGCGCTGGACCTTGACCAGGCACTCCCGCGCTCCCGCGCTCCTGCGCGTCGTAACGCTTACGCAACTCTTCTTCGGACAGCCCCTCAAGCTCGCTCGCGTCGAGCGAAACGTCCACACCGCCTGCCTTGCGCTGCACAGGAAAGTCGAATCAGTGGATGATATTCGGGTTTTGTATGACGAGGGGACCGTTTGTTTACCTTGTTTCCACGCTCCTCCCCGAGCACTGGCACGGACGCACCGACCACGCCGCCGACGTCGTACCCACGCTCGGAGCCCATAAACCCGCGTACACCCGTCTGTTTCTCCGGGAGTACAGAATATAGTTGCCGGTTCCCACCTTCGTCTCGCACCGGCGCGGTTGATGTCTTCCGCAGTTCGAGGAAATCGGGCGTCTCGAGGCCCGCGGCGACTGTCGAAACGACGGATGCCATGCCTGACGGGGTTGCAAGACCTGATGGTGTTTGAAGACCATCAGCAGGGGCAGCATCCGTAGCTTCCTCTTCCTCTTCCTCGTCCTCCTCGTCTGATTCCTCCTCTTCCTCATCTACAGTACCATCAGACATTTAGCCAAAAAGGACTAACGGACTAACACACCTTCCTCGGGCTCAAGTTCTCCCCACAAGTTCTTATCGACCGGCTCTCCCATCTGCCAGAGCATTAACATGAACTACATGTATGCTGAGATCGAAGTTTACGCACCGCCGTGTCGTTCGTCTTTGGCAGGACACCAAACACATCGCCGTATAACGGACGATTGTACTCGTCCAGTGGCGGTTTCCCCATCCACCGGGATGAAAGCCCCACTGTGCGCTGTAGCGATCAGGTTCGTGAGAAGATGTTCTAAAATGTGATGATAAATACACACCCTTCGGGAATGGGTGCATTAAGTCCAGGTATTCGAAGGGTGGGATAACTTGGTGGGGGACCAAAGCGCTGCATACTAATGAGCCATGGCGGCGGGGCAAGTGGTGGAATAGAAAGAGCCTCGACGAGCTCTGGCGAAAGATCGCCAGGCCGTTTTTCTTTTAGGGAGGTTTCAAATTCTTTGCCCTCGTAGTACATCTCGCCAAAGCTCGTCAACGGCGGCTTTGTCTGAAATTTGAAGAACGCATCGTGGAGCTTTTGATAGTCGATGTCGATTTTGCCCATCTTGGGCTGCACACGCTCGCGGGTCTTGGCCTTGAGCGACATATTTGCTTCCTTTTCTTTAATGGCATCACGTTGCGTCGCAATACCTGTGTCGGCGATGTAGGAAGGAAGTTGGAAGGGTGGTTTCTCGATACCGCGCTTCCCCTGCAGGTAGTCACGCTTGGCGCTCCAATGTGCAGGAATGGGAATGGTATTGCGATAGCACTTGAGGTGGAGGAGAAGTCGCGGATCCGCGGCGGAAACGTCCGTCCATTCCACGACTTCAGGCTTTGCGACGAGCTGCTTGAGCTCTGCGACCGTAAGGCGATTGAGCTTGCGCTGCTTCTTCTTGGATAAAGGCTTCTTCTCTGCTTCGTCTTCGGAATCTATCTCGCCAGCCATTTCGTCGTCCGAGTAAATGACCTCGCCCTTAGGTGGGTCCTCGGATTTTACCTAAGAGAAAAAGTAAGATAGGGAGAGAGGTACTGCACTGATAAGCTATACGTACTGTGCTGTCTTCGGACTCGAACTGAAATCGGGCAAATACGTCGGAGAAAGCCTCGGGGGCAGCTCCCTTTAGATCCAACTGCTCAGACACGTACTCGACAGTTTCAATTTGTTGAATATCATCTTCCTTCTTGGCAGATACATCTGGCGTCACGGCCTTTGCATCACGTCAGTAATGAGCCGGGATGTAAGAGTGAGGGACATACCTGTGTAGTAGCTTTCTTTAGCTTGGCCTTTTGGCGTCTGAGTTGATTGCGTGATTTTGCCCTCTTCGATTCCGTTGACGCCCCGTTGAGGCCGTTAAGCGTTGGAACATGTTGGAGGGCGACCGACATGATTTGGGTCGAGTTGAGAGGGAGCGTGAGAAAGTGCGGCAGGTGGCCATGCTGAAAGGGAGCGGGACCGGCCCGGGCCTTCTCCTAATAAGCCAGGGATGTTGGGTATGTACTCACCTGACCCCGCACAATCCACAACTCAAGCCATGTAATAGTCATAGGTCTCACAGGTGGCATAGCTACAGGAAAGTCGACAGTTTCTAGGCAGCTGGCCGCGCGCAACATCCCAGTCATCGACGCCGACGTCCTCGCTCGAGATGTCGTCCGTCCTGGCACCCGGACACTTAACAAAATCGTATCCACATTTGGCCCTGATATTTTAAAAGAGGACGGAACGCTCGATCGCCCCAAGCTCGGTGCCATCGTGTTTCGAGATGAGGAGCAGCGGCGAAAACTTAATGCAATTGTACACCCTGCAGTGCGGTGGGCAATGATCCTCGGTGTTCTCAAACATTGGTTACGCGGAGAGAGGGTTTGCGTATTGGACGTCCCGCTGCTCATAGAGTCGAGGATTTATCGATGGGTTGGGAAAGTAGTTGTCGTTTACTGGTTCGTTCCATTCGAGTCTCACAGACACGGGCCACTGATGACCATTCGCGAGCAGCTCTGCTTATATACAGTTGCAGCGACTCATGCGGCGGGATGGATCGACGCGCGAGGATGCACGATCGCGACTACTGGCGCAGCTTCCTATCGCAGAGAAGCTCGAGTATGCCGACATTGTGTTGGATAATTCGGGAACGCAAGCAGAGCTCGAAGTGCAAGTAGATGAGTTGGCCCGGCGGTTGTATCTTGAAGCAGGATGGTCATGGAGAGTGAAGTGGTTGATACCGCCCATTGGGCTGCTTTCGGCGTTATGGACATTAATCTGGCGACGAGTGAAGCGCCGTCATCGGTCGAGGCGGCGTAGTTAGTCGTCTGTAAGTTATGACTTATGAGTTATGATGTGTATGTAACCCTTTGCGTCACCGCCTCCAACACCGCCTTCAAGTCAATCCTCTTTTCCCTCCCGCTTTGACCACGCAATGGCCTCTTCACCAGAAACTCAGGCCCTGACAAGAGCATACAGGCCTTCTCCTCCTGTCCTCAACAAGACAACTCGTCAAATGGTCCCCCCATTCGTCCAGAAACTATACGAGTTCGTCCTGATCGATTACCTTCCTAGCATCGGATTTATCTTCTCCCTCTCATAGGTTGGTAAATGCTCCAAGTACTGACGAACTCATAAGGTGGTCAGATACCGGAGACTCGTTTTTTGGTCCGTCTCAGGTCGCTCCTCTCCCTCAATCTTCACAAGCTGACATTCCTCCCTAGTCTTCGAACACGAGCGCTTTGCGAATGATGTCCTTCCACGATTTTTCAAGCATCGAAATTTCTCTTCTTTCGTTCGGCAACTGAACATGTACGGATTTCACAAAATACCTCACCTCCAACAAGGCGTCTTGAAAAGCGATTCCGAAACAGAGTTTTGGAACTTTGAGCACCCTAACTTTCACCGAGGACAACCCGATCTTCTCTGTCTTGTGACTCGAAAGAATAACAAGGGTGGTATCCAACAGAATACCGATCTCGCCGATGGCGATGTTCCCTTACCAACTCAGGGTGGTACCCAGCTCCTGGACGTCAACTCCCTCGTTAGTGGTATCACGGCTATCAAGCGCCACCAGCAAGCCATCTCTGTTGATCTCAACGAACTCAAGGCCTCCAATCAGCATCTCTGGCAGGAGGCTATGGTCGCCCGTGAGAGGTACAAGAGCCAACAGGATACCATCAATAGGATCCTCAAATTCTTAGCCAGTGTCTTTGGGCGTGCCACTAGTCACGACGGGAAGGACGTTGACGGTCACGGGACATCAACACCCCTTGTCCGCCGTAGTCAACGTCTACTTATTGGTAATGGCTCTGAGAATAACAAGCCCAAGGGCGTTGAAGTCGTTGAAGTCGAGGATGATGACAACAAAAGCGTCGCAGAGACAATGCTTACCGACGAACAACCAGGGACACCGCGTACGTGGCGTTTCTGCCTCGTATCGCTTGCTTACCCTGAGCCTACCCTCCACCATCAGTTCCTTTTGCCCAGATTGACGCCTCTTCCGTCAAATCCCCGAGTGTCACGCCATCATCTTTATTTGGTCCCTCGACACCATCTCCATCGTCAGAAACATCCTTCCACGATCGTGCTTCAGGTAGGCTTAAAGCTCCTGCGTGGACGAGCACACCTTCAATCCCCACCTCAACGCCAGCGCCAACGCCTGCCCTGTCCTCAACTAGCAATCATTCTGCTCTCGAGCTGCATCGACCACAGTCCGCCCACAACGCATCGCCATCACCACCACCGACACAAGATCAACTCATGCAAGTTGCCTTCCAACAGCTGATGCAGTCTCCTAGCCAAGTGCAACGTCTCATGCAACTCCTCTCTTCCAATTCTACCAGCGGACCCGCACCCATCTCAACCCCCATCACGGGCCCTACACAATCCGGCTCATGGACGCCGCCCGCGGCGCTTGATCTTCCCCAACTCGCACAACTTGCCTTATACGACAACAGCACTGGCGGAGGTGGCAATAACGTTCTCACATTTGATAGCAATAAGGACACTGTTGGCCCAAGCGCGACCCAGCTGGCAGAAGATGAGGCACGCCTCGCACTCACATATCAAGATGCGAGTGAAGTCGATACAGAGGTGGACGTGCTACAGGCCAATATCAACGCCCTGATCGAGAACATGGGTTTTGATTCCGCAGCGCTCGCAACCACCACCACTCCCTCTGCCACTGCCATACACCCGCAGCCGCCACTTCCCTCGTCTGAGGGGGGGATGCCGCCTCCGCAAACACCAGCCGACTTTGACTTTGAATCGTTCTTGACGGCATTTACAGACGCGCAGGATAATGAGGTTGGAGCCACCGACGTCGACACTGTCGTTGGCGATAGAATATCATCGGTGCCACGATCGACGGTCTCTGGGTCCAGTTCTGCCTTGGGGACGGAGACGGATTTGATCAAAGAGTCTACGGTGCAATCGGCCCTTGCAGGAATCGGACGCAAGAGGACATTGGACGTCGCGGAGCTCGAACCTCCATTGCTGGAGCCGCCCAAGTCCATGTTTTCTTCGCACGTCGTGGCAGCGACAAGGACAGATGCCCCCGCTGGTGATCCACCGCGCGTAAAACGGAACAAAAAGTAGGGGAGAATGAACTATGGTAGAATGAGCTTGTGTCTTTTCTCTTCCTTTCTTTTCTCCCTAGCTGCCACGCCCACGTCATTCTCTTGCACAAACATCGACCTTTGCGTCGAGTATTACTAGCGATTGTGGGAGAATCATCGTGGGCATGAGGTGGGCTGTACTTTCAGACATCCAAATGAAGCATTCGAGCACAGCTTGGGGAAGGGGATTACCGATCGGTGCCATAGCTGCATGATTCACATCGTTTTGGGGCGCAATCATTCATCACCATTCGCCACAAGTCCGCGTAGCCATCGAGGGGTTTTCGTCGAGCGAGCTCAACAAAGCATCGTCTTCTTTTGCTGACTTGGCCACGGTAGCAGTTCAAGTTGTTGTACAGTATGTACCTGTACCGTTTCGTACACATGTATCCTTGCTTAGAGGTACGAGTGATGCTCCATCACTATAAGTGGCGCGATGACACTTTGTTTTGCCCCACTAGAAGTGTATGTGTCGTAGTCATGGGCGCCTAAAGGGCGAAGATATACATTGACGTATAATCTTTCAGGTACATTCACGAAAGCGAGTTTGTAACTGTACTTCGCACTGCCAATTTTTGTGAGGCATTCAAACAGAAGTAATTCAACTTGAAGGCCCACATTGTTTTCTCGTGACATACATCGTTACTGTAAGGGCCAGAGATTAGGTACAACCGATTGCTTCAAAGTCGGAATGGCTTGTTCTACAGGGAAACATTGGGCCGAATTTGATCGGGCCTGTATTTCACGACGTTAACGTTTTCCATCCGTCTAACGAACTTCCAAACTCACATCAATCCCAAGGCTCCCAAACGGCCGGTCCCACAAGAACAGGAAGGGCTTCTCTGATGGATTCATGAATTTCTCCCAAGTCCTTTTTCTCCAATTCATCTTTGCCGTCGCCAATCTCTAAAGCAATGATGAGTGCCAAATGGGGCTCCCCATCGGGACTCGGAGGTTCGTAACCCCCTACGATGTTCAAGTATGCGGAACGATTAAGATTAAGTTGACTCATGATGACACGGATAGCGGAGTCGACTAGATGGTCAACACTGTCCCTCGCTCCAACCACGTTGGCAACCCTTTTGCCTGTCAAATTTAAAGCCTTTCACATAATGCGTCATGATGGCAACCTGCACAAAGATCAGAATAGGCATGCATACAAAGAGCAAGTGCCAATGGATACCTTGTGTCAGAGAACTCCAGCAGATTAAGAACGACGACCCTTCGACGAGGTATTCAAAATAGGAGGTTGGTTTACTGTAGTTATGGCTTGTCACGGCGGGCGGTTAAGCGGAGTCGACTTAGTGCGGGCGGACTCCGAGCGGTGGGGAGTGAGGGCGGGATCGTCTTCGATTTGCTCGGGATTGTCTTGCACCGGAAGTTGAGGGATGGACGATGATCGTGGAGGGAGGATGAGGCGATGAGAAACGAAACAAGTTGATGGACGAAAGCGGAAAGACTGTATGGTAGAAACGTAGAAGCTCAACTACGTCAGCTCGTTGGCTCGTGTAAAGTAAGGAAATGGAGAGCAGATAATAATGAGTAACTATAGATGAAGCAAGTAGTGAAGGTGAGGTGGTAAAGAAAGATGAGTCGCGCAGTAAGGACTCCTTCGTTTGGCGCTGACAATAGCGCCGGGCTTCGAAGTGGTCGAAAGATGATGCTGGGTGACCGCAACCCAAATTCGCGCGGCTAGTCGGATGGCGCGAAGATGGCAGCAGTGTGCGAGACAAGTAAGGAGATGATGGTACTCGCCTGAAAGAAATTGGTAAGAGACGTTGGAGGGTAAAAGCGGTGGCAGAAGTCGGGATGATTCTAGGGGCCAAGAGGGGTCATCTCGGAAAAAGTGCGTTCAGTTGTGACGCGAAGAATGTGGGACTGGGTAGAGGTGGGTATCGGGCCAGCAGGTAGTTGAGGAGGATGACAATCATTTGAGAAAATGTTTCAGCCTATTGAGTGCCAGTGTGCGAGGGAGTGAGACTGCATTTCTCGCTAGGAATTCAGAGAGATCCCGGATGGGATCGGAAAGCACACTTATTTTATAGCACTGAACCAAAGTCACTTCGTTGGCCCCGCACAAATATGTCGACAACAGCCACCAAAGCGAACCATTTGCCCAAGTCCTCACGTACTATTACTTGGGCACATCAATGCCATCTTCCGAAGTTACCAATTCCACCCCTGGAGGACACTTGTCGCCGATACCTCACTGCACTCAGGGGACTTCAGGATAAAGGGGAACATGAAAATACCATTAAGGCGGTTGAAGCCTTCCTGCACGCCGGTGATGGCCTACGTGTTCAAGAAATGCTATTAGAATATTCCAAGGACAAAAGTAGGTGCGTTCGAGTCGGCTACAACCCTTAAGGTACGGATCGATGCTCACTGCTACTGGAAACCCCCTTTGGTGCTGTCCAGTTACATCGAAGAGTTCTGGTACGATCGGCCTGCAATTCCCTTATCTCCCAAGGACCTAATGTTGTACAGGTATGAGTCATATCTTCAGCATTCCGACCCAGTAGTACTCGCGCTCAACCCCTTTTTCGTCCTCGAGTGGGTGCACTCTTATCCTTATAACCTTGGCCGTGGCTGATGTATCTTCACCAGAAATGATCCAATGCCCTCTCGTTCTACACAACTCCCTCGAGCGGCTTCACTCATCGTCTCTTCTCTCGGCTTTATTCATGATCTCCGCACAGAAATGCTTCTCCCCGATACGCTCCGCGGCACACCCCTCGATATGGACCAGTACAGGCGACTATTTGGCACTGCTCGTATCCCAACTGGCCATGGGTGTAAGATGGAGACGGCTTCAGACTCCAAGCATGTTGTTGTACTTCGACGCGGCCAGTTTTGTACGGTTTTCTGTCCGTATCCACTTGCAATAACCACTGACGATCTCGCTCGAACTCTCAGATTGGTTCGACGTTATGGATGAACACAATCTCCCGCTTTTGACCGAACGTGAGATCCTTCGCAACCTACAAGCGATTGTTGCGGACGCCGACAAACTCCCAACATCCGAGGTCGCTAGGAATGCGGTTGGTGTACTTACAACCGAGAATCGGAAAGTATGGTCCGGGTTGCGCTCTACCCTCTCACGGGACCGTCGTAACGCTGCGTGCCTCCGCGTGGTCGATCAGGCGCTGTTCGTTGTGTGCCTGGATGACGTCGCACCGGATAGCCTGGCGGAACTGTGTGGGAACTTATTGTGTGGTACTTATCGTCTCGTCGGGGGCGTGCAGGTAGGGACGTGTACGAACCGATGGTATGACAAGGTACGGACATGCTTCTCAAGAAGACACTCAAATAACTGGAGTCTTGACATGTGGATGACCATGGCCACAGCTACAGATAATTGTGACTGCTGATGGTGCAGCTGGTATTAACTTTGAGCACACTGGTGTAGACGGACACACCGTTCTCCGGTACGCATCCCCCTATGTAACAGTTCGGCAATTTGAAACGTGCATAGCTTTGCAGCGGACGTTTTCACAGAGGGACTCATGCTTCTCGCACGCTCTATCAACCCGTCCGCCCCCACTCTGTTCCACGTCCCTCCTATCAATCCCTCTGCTCGACGGTCATTGCACTTTGCGCACATCGCTCCAAAGAAGCTTGAGTGGATTTTTGAGAGCACGCCAGAGCTGCGCATTGGCATCCGTTTCGCCGAAACTCGGCTCAGTGATCTGATTTGCCAGAATGATTGTGCTGCGATCGAGTTCCGCGGTTATGGAAAGACGTTTATCACGTCGAACGGCTTCAGCCCGGACGCATTTGTGCAGATGGCATTCCAGGCCGCTTATTTTGGGCTATATGGTACGACCTGTCTCACCTGTCTCTTGTAAATACCTTCCACCTTGGGACCAGGCAGGATTGAGTGCACATACGAACCGGCGATGACCAAGGCGTTCCTGCATGGTCGCACGGAGGCGATTAGAACTGTGCAATCAGAGAGCATCCACTTTGTTAAGGTCTGTCTCCTCTGATTCAATACGCTGCTGTTGTTACACTGTCTGACATTGATATATCCTATGCTGCATGTAGACTTTCTTCTCAGAGGTGTCACCACAGGAAAAGATAGACGCTCTCCGCCGCGCATGTGAGAGGCACGTACAGCTCACAAAGGAGTGCTCGAAAGGCCTCGGCCAGGACCGGTGTGATGTTTGCCACTCTTGCGCATACTAGTGACTCAGTCACACCTGATGTTCTACTCTAGACATCTCTACGCGCTCTACTGCCTCCTCCGCCGCGAGCTCAAGACCGACTCAGATGTGAGCAACAACTCCTTGGGTGCATCCGCACTCCCAGAAATCTTCCGCGACAACGGTTGGTCGACCCTCGGGACGTCGATCCTCTCCCACGTCACAACTGCGGCAACCCTGCGCTGCAGCATGTTCGGCTTGGTTCCTATTCGCTGGCAGATGGGTATGGACTCGGGGTACATCATCAAGGGACGATGGGTTGTCCTTGTGTGCGGCTTCGAAGCCACTTGCAGGACGCGTCGCTTTCCTAGACACCTTCCAAGGATATCTTCGAAGAGGTGCCAACGCGTACTTGTTGCGGCTGTTTCGCGCCGCGAATGAGCGACCCGAACCGTTTGTGGATCATGCAGGTGTCCTGCGGGACTCAAAGACAGGACGAAGAATTAACGGGAGCGTGAGTGACGACGAGGAAGAGGTGGATAGTATCCGTGCGTCCTCTGTCTTGCCTCTTTGGAAATAAAATGGAAATGACCTATTGCCACTGTACACAGCCGCGTATTCTTTCTTCGACAGTTATGATGTCGAGCTCCTTGGGAGGACGAGGAAGCGACAGGACCCACACACTGTTGGTGAGCCTGTCCTCGAGTGGACCACTTGACGAACCAACTAAAGTATTAAACCAATCTCGTGCAGGAAAAGTTATCCCGTTGGCGAGTATTGAGGGAAATCTGCAAGATGGACTTAATATTGTATTGTATACCATAATTACTATAATGTATGATGACCTATGAGCCAAAGAAGTCAAATGGCACAGCTGTCCAACGTTCTTGGTCCAGCAGCTGACGTGACGCGTGACACCCAGTAAAACTATGACCATTTGTGAGAATTGCTGGGAATTCCCACACATCAAGTGGC